>OVAN01012145.1:0-14006 GCA_900406275.1 Anastatica hierochuntica | reverse complement strand
ACTAAAGTATTTATAAAACTTTATAATTTTAAATTGTTAATTTTTATTAAACTTAATCATAAAATAAAATTCCAAAATATAATAGGTTTGCCAAATTCGGAGAATAGATTGCCAACATTTCCAGACTGACTGTGCGGACCTCATCAATATTACTCAGCGTCCGGAAGATTGGCCAGCACTATATACACAGCTCCAGGAATTTCAGAACCTTTGTGGATACTTTCCAAGCCTCTCGCTATCCTTCATCCTGCGCACGGAGAATATACAAGCAGATAGCCTGGCTCGAAGATCCCGCACCTTCTTTCATGATTATGCATTTGTAGATTCTTCTCCTCCAGATTGGTTACCCAATTTCGGAAATATTTTATGATTAATGTTTGGTTGAAAAAAAATAGGTTTGCAATTGATATTGCATTTAAATATAAAAGAAATAAAGACTAAAATCTCATTGGTTAAAAGAGAAGGACAAAGATCACTCCAAATTTAATATGAACCCTTGATTAAAAGGATCTAATGGACAAGAATCAAGCTTCTCTTTTTTCTCGCACTTCTTTCATTTGTTTCCTTTCTTAACTTAATAATAACAAAAGAGAAAGAAGAATTGGAACAGTGGGTTGTTCGTTATAGTTTTTTCATTTGAGAAAGGAGCTTCACGGTGGTAGATGTTGCACAAGTTCTTCGAACCGATCGGCGAAGCTCCGTCGTATTCTATAATAGTCGTCACCGTTAAAGGTTCCGTCGAGGACGCCGTAGGAGGAGCTTCTAGCCATTGCGCTCTTCGTTGGGCCGTCGAAAATTTCCTCCCCATAATCGATCGGTTAGTTCTATTTCACGTCATGCCTATCGTCACCAATTTTCCATCGCCTTGTAAGTTTGATACTCTGTAACTTGTGATTCCATTTTTTACTTTAACTTGTTGTTGATTTTGAAGCTGGATCGAAGATTCCGGTAGAGGAATTGGAAGAAAGTTTTGTGTCGATGTATAAAAAAGATTTGATAAAGGAATATGAACAAGTTTTTGTGCCGTTCAAGAAGATCTGCAAATCCAGCAAAGTGAGTTTAGTTATGTTTGAGAATGGTTTTTTGGTTTGTGATCAGATTGTTCAGTGGAAACTTGAAATCGTTTACTTTGATTGATCAATGCGATTGTACTGGTTGTGTTACATATGTGACCGGAGAGGAAGCTGATCAACCCCAACCAATAATGGCTTTTACCGGAGATGTTGTATTGATTCGCGGTTGTGGGAGGACTGACTTTCAGGTACACAAAATAGAGAAAAAGTTGGTTAAAATGAATCAAAAACTGCAAAAGGGATGCATAAGATCTCTAAATTTTGTGTCGTGTAGCTTGAAGGATTCGGGTAGATGTCGAAGGGGATAGATATGGGGATGGAATCGAATATATCGGAGATTGGCTCTACGGAGACCGATGGTGATGGTGTGGCGATGGATTAGATTAGGGTTTTTATATGATATAAATTTTGTTAATTACGATCAACTAAATATAATTATGTAGTTTTTTAAGTAATTTTTTCTTCTTCAGATTTTTTTTATTGTAAACTATTTTTACTTTTAATGTATATCTACAAAATTTAGAATTATAATAATATTGTTCAAAATTCGTATAAAACATAATAATAAAATAAAATTTATATAAATGTTATGATAATGCTATAAATAGCAATTTTAAAACGCTATTAAAAAATATTTAATTGCATAAAAATAAACGCTATTGTATACAAAAATATAATAGCAAAACTAAAAAACCGCTATAAAAAGTGTTCGACCTATTATAACGGGCGTAGATAGAGCGCTTATTAAAACGCTATAAAAACGATATATAGCATTCTTCGGGTGCTATGAATATGTCAATTTCTTGCTGTGAGCTGTATGGGATAGAGGATCCAAATGAAGACCAGAGTAGTGGCATTTTCCCTCAGTTGCAAGAGTTTTGAAAGACCATTTGGACAAATGAAGATGTGTTTCACCTTTTAGAGTGACTCTTTTGCCTTTGTGGTATAACTTAATCTCATGTGAAGACTAATCAACGATACATTTGCCAAGAGTTTTAAGCCATTGTACCCCCCCTCCCAAAAAAAAAAAATTTATATCCGCTCCTCCCAACCCTAACTCGACGAAATCAGTAGTGAAGTGAAGACCCTCAACTGAGAATGAAACTGTCTTACATACCCTCATACCAGCAATTGTCATTCATGTGCCCAATCTGATTTGTAGGTCTTTGTTTTGATTCACTTTCAGTTTTTTCGCTGTCACCGCTCGAGGTGAGATAAAGTTGTGTGTAGCCCCACTGTCTAACATCACAATTAGCGGTGTTCTACCCACTTTGCCTCGAAATTTTGTTGTTTGAACCGTATGAACACCTAAAAAGGCTTGAAGAGAAATTATGGTTCTTGTATGTTTGCCTGTAACAGTTCATAAGAATCCATAATAACTTCGACTTCGTAGTCGTTCATGACTGTCAACACTTGCAGGGTCTTTTTGGGGCAGATGTGTCGAGGCAAGCAATTTTCATCGCATCTAAAACAAAGGCCTCTTCTCTTTTTATCAAGGAGTTCCACATCTGTGAGGCGGTGTTGAGGTCTGGTGCTGTTATGGCGGCTGCTTCCTCCTCCTTTATTTTGAGATGTGGTTCTTGCAAAATCAGTTTGAGCAGGTGAGTGGCTCACCAGTTTTTGAGATGTCCCAATGGTCGAGTATCGCGCTGCATAAGTGTTTTGGCGACGGTTATACTTAGACCAGGAAGCTCCATCACTAAGGACCATACTTAGACGACTTATATCCATTTTCATTATCGCTTCTTTATGTGCTGCGAGTCCCACAGGTCTGCGAAGCTTAATAATTTCTTGCATCTCTTGTTTCAGTCCATTGTAGAAGACATCGATTTTGTGTTCTCCGGATATTCCTGGAACCACAGCCGCGAGCTCTTCGAACTCATTGATATACTCAATTGTTGAACCTGTTTTTTGAATACCGAAGAAATCCTTTCCCGGTTTTTCTTCTATTGTTTCTATAAACCGTTTTAACATTTGAGACAAACATTGATCATAGCTCGTAAACGGATTTGTGTCTTCTTCTCCGTTAAACCAGTTCATAGCAGGACCATACAAATATGTTGCTATCGACCTTAGTCTTTCCTTGGATGTAAATTGACCTGCTCGGAAGAAGCATTCAGCTCTAGACACCCAGCCATAAGGACGAGATCCGTCAAAAATCGGCATCTCCAGCTTATGGAGTCTTTGTTCCCTTGTTTCGAACATATTTTGAATACCCCAGAAGCACTACCACCTTTATTATTTCCAAATGGAAGCCCTGCCATTAGCAGAGGAGATGGTTTGGCAGATGATTCACCTAAGTCAATATTTTTTTCCTTTTCTCTTCACAAAGAGTTTTGGAGATATTGAAGGGTATACGTGAATTTTTCCATATTGCTTCCAATCTATAATCCATAACTATCAGGCGCCAATCCATAGTTGCCAATGCCTCAGATATTCGGCGGTCCAGTTCAACACAGGTTTCTTCCAGCTTTATTCTGACCCCGGCGGAGGTTTTCGATATCTGCAGAAACCTCAGCCATCAGACCATGAGATGCCATATCAGAGCTTTGTGAATCCATAGTTGAGCTTAAAAACGTGTATGTTAGTCACAACACACCAATTTCTTAGATCCAAGCACACAAACACCGCAAATATCGCAGCTTTCTTCAACACATACAGATAACACAACCAAGATTCGGGCTTTAGCGGGAATAAACAGAGGAAATGTTAAAGACACTAACTTTTCAGTATTTTCTTATTAATTTTGTCGTTGTATGTTTTTAACAAAGAAAGGAGATGACTTTTGTTAAGAAAAGAGATGACTCTGTAAAAAGCAGAGAGATGAAGCTAAAACCCTTCCAAATAACAAAGTCTGAATCTTATTTATGAGATATGAATCTGATTAAGAGTTGAAAACCAGAGTAATCCATAAAACAAACCTTCGCACTGCCTACTTGTAAATCTTCACTCACTCACAATCAGATTCAGAGAATCTGCCAATAGCAAAAGCTATCCCAAGTCCCAGCCAAAAAACATCCCCATTACAAAACCATTGTCTAACGTTATAATGAGATAGAGATAAAGAAGGAAGGGATAGTTTCAACATTTCTTCTTAAATTAATTGCAAGAAGGCTTTAGTGTTGTATTTCAAGCCCAAGATTCTCCTTCTTTTTTTCATCAATTTCCTCTTGTGGCCCATTCCCCTTCATCTTCTTCAGTTCACCATCGATCCTTTGTACTGCTTCTGAGACAGAGCTCCTCTTCTTTCTGAAATAGGCATGGTGAAGCTTATCACAAACCTCAAAACCACTAGGCCCAATTCGGTTGCGTGATATCATATGTCGGACTAGATTTGCAAACTCCTGTGATACATCTTCCTGCATCCACGATCATCGTCATCAACATAAAGACTTGATATAAATAAAAGATTTGCAACCATAGCAATCATATCACATTGCTACACGAGAAGTCACAATAGAAAAACGAAACTCGAGTTCTTTTCACTATCAATAAAATAAGAAAGAACTTCACTAAATGGTAAATAAAAGTGTAATAGAAAGCAATCCTTTTTACAATTCTAAAACCGTAATATAATGCTATCACCATTTAATCTAAGGCGAGCAAATGTAGATTGGTTGATGAATGTAATGCAGATTCTACTATTTGTACATCAAAAATATATATGAACTCTACAACAAGAACCACATAAGAGAAAAATTCACCTAATTTAGTTAAGACCTGCAAATTAATCGAAGATCACAAACAGAGTTTGGTTCGATGTTGCACCAATGAGGAAACGCAAACTTAAGAAGTGTGAAAATAAAACAGTATCTGATTCTGGAATCTGAAAACTGTAATCATTTCACGTTGGCTTATAAAAGCCTTGCAGCAACAGAAATGCTAATTTATCTGCAGAAATCTAGAACAAAAGAAACTTCCACTAGACTAGGACATTACTAACTAACTCTTGATTGAATCAATCAAAGAATCTTTTATTCTTGGATTAAGATATCATCCAGATATTGAACTAGCTCAAAAAACTCTGCTTATGAAAATTGCAGACAGGAGAGGCCAAATAAGTACCAAAATTGGCAGCACCAAACTGAATCAACCCTAAGAATAAACCAAACGCATCTGACCAAACTCATATAACATCTACGATAAGGACACTAGTCTCTGATTGCAAGAACAAAAGTACTCCAATATAACACTCAATAAAACACAGAAGAGGTCCATTTTCGATCGCATCATAAGATATAAGAAGGTGACCAATCCAGGGAAGATAACTATTAAAGAATGCGATATACTTTACTAACATTAATCACGATAATCACCATCCTTGTGGCAGAACACAACCATTGTAGTATAAACCCAAACAAATGTAATTGCAAGGAGGTGAAAAGATACAAGATGATGCATCTCACCAGTTGAAATAATTACGAAGAGTTGCTTTTTCTTCCATAGTCTCGGAATATCGGAGTGAAAAACAAGAACAAACATAAAGTATATAAACTAGTCTCAGTGACAAACAAATTACATAAGAGAAAGGATTTAACCTGTTGCCAATATTTCACCATTTCACATGAAAGTCTTCATTTTACTGCA
This sequence comes from Anastatica hierochuntica, assembly GCA_900406275.1. Taxonomy (NCBI): domain Eukaryota; kingdom Viridiplantae; phylum Streptophyta; class Magnoliopsida; order Brassicales; family Brassicaceae; genus Anastatica; species Anastatica hierochuntica. Next base: position 8,346 of record OVAN01012145.1, on the reverse strand, counting down.
AGAGTCGCCTTTGAGCTATCAATCGCCATGCCAAGTTGGATATCGACACCCTAAATTCAGCAACTTGAAAGAAGTTAGATCCTAAATGAGAAAGCGAGATCACATGTATCCATCAACATACTCAAATCTCTTGGATAAATTTACTGTATCCATTAAAAGAGAGATACTACCTGGCCTAGTGCATGCAAGCAAAGAGCCCGTAGAACTCCTTCCGCTAGGTCAAGTGGTATACTTCTCCCGCGGAAAAACAAAAACAAGGATTGTGCCATTAGGCTCACTTCAAAATGATCAACAAGTAGAGGGAATGACAATAGACTAAGAACCTTTGCTCAGTAGAAAACTGAGGAAGAACATGCTTAACAACACAGTCAAGATATCCAGCTGCCTTTAAGAAAATATCAATCAAAGCTCGTCTGTTTTCTATAATAACAAAAAACAACCAAATTGTTACGTTTGAGGGGCCCTACCATCACATTTAATCAATATTTTGACGAAAAAATATCAGAGAAAAAAATATCAATTCTCCTCAAATAACAGAAAATAGATGAGTCTAGAAGATGCTTTAACCTTCTGATACTTTCGGATGATTGTGGCCATCATTAGAACCTCTAGGAAGAAGCAGTAAATTGGCTTATGAAATTTGTAGCATTGCCATTAGATGCAAAACAGACAAAATTCATACCAAATGTTTGACATCGTTGTTTCCTAGTTAGGAAAAAAAACAAAAGTGTAAGAGGCGGTATTCTAAGAATTTACGATGAAACGTGAAGACAAATTGCCTAGATCTTACACCTCTTCCTTATCCTCCTGATTTAGCAAGTTAAATTGTACTTTAAACTGTAGATGGCTATCTGAAGAACAACAAAAGTACTGCACAATCAGAGTTAAGCTCTTAAAAATCAAAGAGACTTTTTCAATAAAACACATAATAGTATATTACCATCTTTAGTTAGTTCCAATAGAGAAGGTAGATAATCTACCAAAACTTGATGGAGATCCGAGAGTGTTGAACCTCCTTCCAAGAAAAACAAAATCCATCAAGAATTCCAAACAGTAGAAAGCAGAACAGATATAAAAAACACAAAAAGATCTTCTCAGGCAAATATATACCACGTTGTGTCTTTCTCCTAGTTCTTGTAATTGTAGGTCCTTCTTGATTAGCCATCACTGCAATACACATTCTTAAAGTTGTCAAGCGTTCAACTAGAGTCTTTGGAAATTGATTACCATGCATAAACTGCATGTATCTTGGTATCCTTAAACCTGGTACATATACCAAAACCTTACCGATCCTTGTTGTCTTTCTTCTGTTCCCACCACAATCTTTCGGTGTTGATGCAAAGCATCCCATTTTTCTACAAAGCCGGAAAGACAAAATCCAACACTATAACTTCAAGTGTCAAATATTGATAAAGGATTTCACGAAGAATCTTGTGAGAGACAATCAGTGCCTGATCAAAGCTAAAAAAAGAGGAAAATGATTTCACATCAAAAATCAAACCCCAAACAAAACACGAAGCGAGGCAATGATATCATGCAAAAGAAATTATGTCAACGAAACCACAAAAAATGAAATTAGAAATCACCGATTAAGAAATCACCGTTAAACCGTCATCATCTTCTTCTTCGTCGGAGCTTCCTCCATAGTAACCAAACTCTACGTATTCCTCGAAGAGTTAAGATATCGTCTCAGCCATTTAAATGGTTCTTTCTTCTCATCCACTTGATAAGATTCTCGACATGAAGAAAAGAAAAAGAAGAAGAATGGCTGGTTTTTGAACAAGAAAAAAAGGGAGAATGGATTATTTTTTTTTCTTTTTTCGCCGAATGGCTTTTTTTTTAATTAAAGTTGTTTGGGTTTATGAAATTTTTAGATCTACTCCTTTTATTTCATTAGAATGTTAGTTTTAGCATCACATATTTTAAATGATACTAAAACATCTATTTTAATATCACTTAAAAATAAGTGACATATGTTTTAATATTTTAATATTATTTTTAAAAAATGACTTTAAGTACAACGCCTTTTTTTAATTTTAACATCAGTTTTATAAATGATATTTATAAAACGATGTTAAATGTTAGATTTTTTAGTGGTACATCCATATGGAAGTTTTCAAAAATAATGACATTTTTCTGAAAATACCAGCTTTGCTCTTCTATTTACTTTAGAAACTATATTCGTCTAATTGGAAAATTACAAATTCCCCTTTACCTGGCAAACCATCTCTGTTGTAGTTATACCCTAACATCTGCTATAATTCTCTGTAAATTTTGGCTCTGCCAAAAAGTTTCAATTTTATATCAGCTCGTCCACTTTCATAATATCTGCGATAAATCAGTGCACATTTTGTTTAGATCTGCAAATATGTAAAGGCTACTAATGAATGATAAGTTACCTTAGAAAATCTCCACACTAGTACTATTTTATTGCAAACATAATGACAGTGGAAGGGAAGATCTTATATTTACTTTAAAATTATATTCGTCTAAATATAAAATTATCATTAGCATCTTACCTGTCAGACCATCTATATCGTAGGTATGCTGAAACTCTTCCCTAACATCTGCAATAAATCTATGTACATTTAGGCTTTTCCAAAAAGTTTCTATTGTATATCAACCCTTCCCCTTTCTAACATCTGCAATAAATCAATCCATATTTTGTATAAATCTGCAAATAAGTAAGGGCTGCTAGTGAATAATAAGTTGTCTTAGGGCATCTCCAAACTAATACTATTTTAGTGAAAACATTATGAATGTGGAAGGGCATATCTTCTATTTACTTTAAAATTACATTTGTCTAAATATAAAATTACCATGACATCTTACCTATCAAATCATCTCTGTCATTGATCTGCTGAAACTCTTTCTTAATATCTGCTATAATTCTCTGCACATTTTGGCTATGCCAAAAAGTTTCAATTTTATATCAGCCCTTCCACTTTCATAACATCTGTAATAAATCAGTGTACATTTTGTCTAGATCTGCGAATGGGTAATGGCTGCTAGTGAATGATAAGATGCGAATAGGTAATGACTTCTCCAAACTAGTACAACTTTATTGCAAATATTATGACAGTGGAAGGGCAAATATACAACACAAATATTTTGGCAGAGACAAAATAACGGACATATTTACAAATTTGCCATCCCCTTTTACTAACTACCTTTAGTTCATTGACCCTATAAAATGTTCATCTTTATGTTCACTCCGCCATATAACTCGCAATAAGGTAATTTCTCCTTTCCTCTATTCCTCCGCCATATAACTTGTATAAAACTTATACGAAGTCTTTTACAACGACGATTTATGTAATTGCAAAGTTACTCATATTTTAAAAATTATATCAAGAATTTGTCTAAAATATTGACTTTCCTTTTCATCTAACAATATTATGTATTTTTGCAGATAATATTGCATGTGTTTGCCGAGTAAAAGCTAAATATAGTCTGGTAGGCTTTCGCAGTCCGATTTTCAGTTTTTTTTTTATCTTATAAATAGTTTCCAATATTTGTTTAGTTTTATCTCCGACATGTCCGGTACTTTTTCAGTTCAATCTGGATTTTGTTGCGGCTTTATCCTATCTTTTAAGGATTATATGTAGTTTGTTGAAAATAGAATTGCTTTGGTTCGAATTGTTCCAAAGTTTTTATCTTGTTTCTCTTAGCGACTTATTCTTCCTTCTCGTCTAGGTTTATTTGTTAGTTTTTCTTCCATTCAATCTCTTGTTTAATGTATTTTTCTTTTTAAGTCTTTTGGACAATTTAAGATTTGGATGATCTAGGAAAAAGTATCTCCTAATAGGAGATGAATTGGTGTTTGATTTTGTCGACGGATTAAACTAGCACACATAAGAGGAGGGAGTAGAAGAAAGCTACGACAGACTGCAAATGGATGAGAATCTAGTTGTAACATTCCTATCCCGACCCATTACCTTTTCATGTCCAATGCCTTTTTATTTCTTTTAATTTTGGATCATTTATAGTCCATTATCTAAATTTAATTAAAAAACTCACCTTCTTTTTTAGGAATTGTTCCACATCAGAAAGATATGAGTGTCACCCTTTCTTTCCTTTCCTATAAATAGAGTCTTTCCCCTTTTCTTTTTTCTTTATCAAGTCAAAGCGATGGTTCGCACAGGAGGCCAGCATCTCGGTCAGTCTCCACCGCCTTTTAGCCACTGTCTCTGGGGGAGTTCTTTTTCGGCGAGTTCTCGGGATTTTTCAAGTTGACTCTCTGAATCCTTTTCGGCGAGTGCTGGGCAGTGTTCTAGAAGGTCCTGGTGAGCTTCGACATCCTTTTTAGTAAGTCTATCTTTTCCTTTCTTTTCTTTTCTTTCCTTTCTAGTCTTCGATTAGGTTAGTTAGTTGGTTCGACCGGTTAGGGTCTGTTAGGTCGTCGGCCTCGGCCAGTTTTGCCGGTTTGGTCCGATCTAGCATGTTCGGCCCTGTTTTTGCCGGTTCAGGTTATTTTCCTGTGTTTTTCATATTTTCTGTTTCGTTTTTCCCTGTTCCCGAGTTTCCATATTAAGAAGTTTCCAAGTATGACAGGTTTCCATATTTGGAAAATGTTCTTTTCGGGTAGGTTTCCATTTTTGGCAGGTTCCCTGATAAGGTATAACCTTGTGTTTTCCTGGTCCAAGTCCTTTTTTCCAAAGGTGGTTCATCAGACAAAGTCATGATCTCGACTTGTGGCAAAGGTGAGGCTATTTCACAAACCACCCCCATGCTCGGTTTACTATTACTTCTTCGTTAGGTTAACACCAGAATATGATTAAGTCTCTAAGAATCGAGTTTGATTGGATCTTGCTTGAATTGATTTCTTTTGTGTTAAACTGGAACTAGGATTAATAGATATTATCACCATTGATTGATTCGCATGATGATTATAGTGTGTGTGTGTGTTATATTTATAAAGTTTGATGGATGGTATGAGAAGATTTGACGTGGGGTACATATGGAGAATCCATGTATTCCCGAAGTCATGTGTGCGTTGGGTGTGAGCATTAAGACGACCGGTGTCTGTAGACCTTAGATCGATAAAGCGTCCACTGGGCGGTGTGTATAGTCACTTAGCCTATGTTGTGCAAGCCTCTTCAGGGGATGTTCGCAGTCACTGAAGTTGTCTATGACCAATTATGTGCTTTCTCTGGATACTTTAGTTGCCATATTTGCTGCATGTTTTAGGACTAGTCTTTCGTGGTTGGAGCAATAAATACGAGTAAGCGGACTTGCGTGTTTAGCATCCACCACCTCGCTGAGTGATTTCTCTGTCATCCATCCCTCTCTTCTTGTCCCTCCCCTCTTTGTCCTTTTCAGATGTCTTTTTGCAGGTTAGAGTTAGAAACGGCGTTTTGAAGTTTAAGTTAGTGGTTTGCGAAATGGTTTTGGTGGTATCGTTTGGATAACCCAGTTTCCTCGGAACAGAGTGTCACACTAGTGTTTTGCAGAGGTCGTGATTGTAGAAAAAGTGAGGTTGGTACACCGTAATAACCTTCAAACTCTATCGAAAAGAAGGTCCGAATGGTGAGACATGTTAAGCTTTAGAACCATAAGTTAGTTTGTTAAGGCACATGTTAGTTGGCGTAAAATATTTTTATGTTTCAATGTTTCTCGGTTTACCGGGCTGTACGTTATAATTGTTGGGATCTTACTTGTTAAGACTTTGCCCATGTTGGGCTTAATCAAAGAAATGATATTGCAGACTTAAAAGAAAAACATATGGGACTCTGATGGCAAACATTACCCCATTGGGAACTCATCTCTATACTATTATTTTAGAAGCATTTTCAAGTAAATAACCTTTAAGTGATGTGTGATTTACAATATTTACCATTAAAAGAAAAAATTATAATGAATAAACAAAAAATATTCATTAAGGGTAAATTCAGAAAATCATATCAATAGGATCCGCGTATCTTTTTATTGGGTCGGATCTAAACCGGTTTTCACTTTTTAATAAAAACATAACCTACATACAATGTACATTAAAATTGAGTTAACATAGTGGCATGTGTTCAAATTTTATTCATGACCCTCTAGGGTTCATACCTCAACCACTTCATCTTTTAAATTTTAAATTTTCCCCTTAGATCTTTCTTATTGTTAATTTAAATTATTATATAAATTGTAAATCTAAGAAATAAATTATCGAAATATTAAAAAAATTATATTATATATAATCATTTTCATTCATAATAATAAAAATATATCTCCAGTATCTTTCTCAAATGATCCTAAAGTTATCTAAACGGGTAGGATATAAACCAAATTTTAAAATAAAAAATTATTTGCTTCATCAAAAAAATTTTTAAAAAACAATGATAAAATATAACTAAATAAAAACGAATATGAATATTCGTAATTTAAAATTATTCACGATCTAAACAAACGTAACAATTATCTTCCACTTATCATTTAAACTAATACAATATCTTTTGGTTATAGATAATAATCTAAATTGAAAGATCACAGTGATATTTTATTCAATCTAATTACACACAATCAAAAATATTATAGTTAAGAAAATATATAACAATTTAATATATTCTAGCTAGATTAATAAAAAATGATATGTGTAATTCCTATATGAATTTTATAAGCAACTAAATATTTACATACTTTAATAGATCTTCATAAATTTTGTACCATCAAATTTCCAATCTTGCTTAAGATAGTCAAAATATTCCTTTTTTTTCGCCATAGTCAAAATATTCCAGTAGAAAATTATTAAAATTCGTGATAATTGATAACTACTATTTAGTTCAAAAGAATTTGAGTAGATTTAAAGATATTTGCATAATAAATATAAAATAATTTTTAAATCATTAAGATTTTCGAATCGATTTTTAATAAATTATTTAACTATTTAAGTTAAATATTAATATTCTCTTTAAATTATTTTCATAATCTTCTTTGACAATACTTCTCTTGGAAGCTACAATGTTTATAAATATCTTCAATACATGACGCATAACATCGTGATTTCGTAGTCTATAATTCTTCAACGAGCAAATTTTCTTCTTCAGATTGTAAAGAAATCTAATATATTTCTTTTTTTAAAAATATTTTTTCAGATTTGTCAATAATCATCAACAAAGATTAAGTAATATATATATATATATATATATATATATATAATCATCATGGTTTATACTTTTAAACCATATTGACTTCGTCCTTAAATTTTTATAACAAGGTTTTTTTGTTTTTCGAAGACGATAACAAATAAAGTATGATATCATTCTAGATAAATTTATTCAGTTAAATATTGGATGGCAACAAAATTCATTACGTAAAGATGAATTTAAGTAATGGTTCGAAGAGAAGTGATTATGGATCTGAGTTCGTATCTAACCCAAAAAATAGGTAAAGATTTCATAAACCACTACAAACTTACATTATTTTGCGTGTTTTGTGCATTTATATAACTTTTTAAAGTGATTCAGGTGACAAAAGAAATGAGAATAATAATCATGGACAAAAGGTGATGAAAATTACAAGAGTGTGTTTATCCACATGTAATTATTTTTTACATATTGTTTGTATGATAATATTTTTATTCTAAGAATTGGTTTTCTATCTCTTTGATTTCACATTTTAACAACTAAGTTTATAATTTTAAAAAGATTACAAAACATGATGGAGATTATCAGAACATGAATATCTATATGTATACGTTTCAATGTTGGACATGTTAATCGAATAAATTTATAATTTTTAAATCAAAATTAGTTACTTATAAACTAGATATATAGAAATATTACAATTAGTTTTAAAAATATGAACATAATACTTTTATATTATAAAACCAAATTATGTATATGATCAAATATCAAACACAATTGTATAATATATTCAATATTTTGAAATAAGCAAAGTGATGTAAACTACTACGATATCTTTAACTCAAAATCCGAATAAAATTAAAACAACTGGAATAACTTAAAACCCCATTTCATACAACAAATTAGTATCATCAACTTAAAATGCAATATACCTTTAGAATCCGAAACTCAAATAATTTGACACAAATAAAATAATCGAATGTTCACATTTTTTACGGTTACCCAACTAAAAAGGCAAATATAACCCGGCACATAGTAGGGGTTAGAACGGATCAATTGCTACAATACCTTTAGTTGGTGAAAAAAATTCTCATATACCCTTCGATTAAAACTGTAAATTTTCTTTTTTATTTTTAAATCAGAAAATGTGTTAAAAACCAATAAAACCATGGTCATTTGCATAAATTACAAACCCAACCAATCTAATCGGGTCATTTTTAACCCAAATCCGTTTTAATTCGGATCTTTTCTAAGATTTGGGCATATTTTTCTCCAA
>OVAN01012144.1:0-14006 GCA_900406275.1 Anastatica hierochuntica | reverse complement strand
ATAAATTTAAAACTTGAAGTTAATCACTAGCGAAATCTAGCCTCATCAGAAAGCATTACATGAGCCGGAAAGTTTATTTGCTCGTGTTTTACGTCGTCCATATTATGAAGCGTCTGGTTTTCTACAGGCTAGTCTTGGTAGTCGGCCTTCCTTCGCCTGGCGCAGTATTATACATGGCAAAGCTCTTCTACTTCAGGGACTACGTCGGATGGTTTGGGATGACAAAGATATTCGGGTTTGGTTGGACCCGTGGTTATTTGATGGTGTTATGAGAAGGCCTCTTATCAAGCCCCGTACAATTAACCTCAGACTCTTAGTCAGTGATTTGCTTATTCCGAATACTGGTTCCTGGAACCGAGCGACAGTTGAAGAGCTTTTCTTTCCGGCTGATGCGGCGAGGATCCTACGTATGAATCCTGTATTAAGTAAACCTGACTTCTGGTCTTGCGCTCACAACAAGAGTGGTTCATATTCGGTTAAATCGGGTTATTGGTTGAGTGGTCGAATTTATAAATCTGAGCTCTTACGTGAGGTACAAGAGTGTCCTTCCCTAAACCCTTTAAAGGAAGCAATCTGGAAAGTAATGATAGCTCCTAAAATCCGCCTCTTCATGTGGAAGGCACTAAGTGGAGCATTGGCTGTCTCTGATGCTTTAAAGCGGCGTGGTTTGAAAGTTGATTCCAAATGCCAAATCTGTGGAGCAGCAGATGAGGACATTAATCATGTGTTATTTATGTGCTCCAAGTCACGACAGGTATGGGCTCTGAGTAATTTTCCACAACCAGCTTATGGCTTCACCTCTGCTTCTCTTTATACGAATTTCAGTCATTTACTTGATGTGTATCGAGATCATGTTGTTCCTCTTGACATACGGCGTACATTCCCATGGATCCTTTGGACCTTGTGGAAAAATAGAATCCGTCTCCTTTTTGATGGTCGACAGTTCGACTCCATGGAATGTATTTTGAAGATTCATGATGATACTTTGGAATGGTACCAAGCTCAAGCTCATGGTGAGATGCTGGACAGTCCGGATATTGTAGGGAGTAAACAAGATTTGCAGCCTTGGTCTCCCCCACCGGAGGAGTGGGTAAAATGTAACCTTAGATGCTTGGATCCTTCGTGATTATAACGGTGTAGTCTTGCTTTATAGTCGTAGAGCATTTAGCTTTGTCAACGAGTTTGTTGATGCTAAGCACAAATGCCTTCTATGGGCTATTGAGAGTATGAAAAGTCATAGATTTGATCGAGTCATCTTTGCGATTGAAGCAAAAGAGCTAGTAGGAGGCATCACTAGACCACCTGATTGGCATGCTTTTTACTGTTTTTCTGAGGAATCTCTCTCTGCTCTTAGTCTGTTCACGCATTGGCGTGTGGAGATGGCCGCTGCTCAGTCAAATCGTTGCGCTAATCTGATTGCTAGAAGTGTAACTGTGGAGATTAGGTGGAGATCTTATGTGGCTTCGGGTCCGCCGTCGTGGTTGGTGCCTATGATCGAGAAAGAGAAGACCCTCTGCTGAGTGGTTTGTCTTCTCGCTTTCTGCCTCTGTTGGTCCTTATCTACTCTGTCGCCATAGTGCTATCTGCTTATCTTGATATGTCTTGTTGTGTTGTCTTTTTATCTTGTTTATCTCTCTCTGTTATGTTCTCGTTCTGTTTGTTTTATTTCTAAGGTGTAAGACTCATTTTCTTCTTTCAATTATAATCAGATGATTAAAAAAATTGTACTTTGTTGTTTCCAATCATTTATTATAATTTTTATATTTTAAATTCCAAAAAATTACCCAAAATGATTCTAATTTTGCTTACAATGACTAGTGTAACTTTTAAATTTCATTAATTACTAGAATAACTTATGGATATAGTGAAAAGACTAAAAAGCATAAATAATTACTTTTTTGAAAAATAGCCTTTTCAAAACATAACTATAAGTAAAAATTTGTGAAAAAATTAGAATCATTATTGTACAATTCAATTGAAATTAAAATTGGTTTGATTTTGTACCAAAATTAGATTTGAGATTTTAGTTTACCCAAGTAAACCAAACCAAAATTAAATATGTCGAATAAAGAAAATAGAAAAATTAAATTGCTTAAAACAAAACATGGAACTCGATTTGGAGATTATTCCTTCTGCGCCAAGAATCCTAAATCCTTTTTTTCTTCATCTCCATCTTTTCCTTTTCGATACATCAACTAGGTTACGAATTCTCCTTCGTCCTCTTCATCTCTTATTCTTCAACACCATAAACTACACAAAAAGGTTCGAATTTTGCTTCCTCTTCATCACTTTTGAGTTTATTTGCTGAGATATTTTCAGACTTGCTTCCTTGGTGCCTAGGGCGAATCTAGAAAAAATATTTGTATGGGGCACATATACAATAAAATTATTATAGTACTAACTAAATTTTGAGTTCCATTAAAACTAATATGATTTAAATTACAAAACTTTAGAATTAATGACACTTATTTAATGCATATTAATATAAGCTTATAATTTTTAATAAATATTGCTATATTTTCTATTTAGCACAAAATTTAGATTCTAAAATATGATATAAGCTTAGAGAAAAATAAAGTTTACTAAGTATGTTGGATATAATTTTTATTAATATTTTAGAATGTAAATAGTTATGATTTTTTCCTGGATAGAAAACTAAAATTAAAAGAAAAAATGAATATATGTTGTGATAAATGGAAGAGGAAAAAAATACAATTAATTATAAGTAAGAAAACTCTCTAACATAAAAAAAAAGAAAAAAGTGAGTCACACCGGAAAAAATACTTATGTGTGTGCAAATAAAAAAAAGGAAACAAAAGAAAAAGTTGAAAGGCAAATGAAATTAGAGTTATTAAACCCCTTAACATTCCCTCTTTTTTTTCCCTTTTCCAACAATTAGTATGGGAAATTATTTAAAAAAATAAAGCAATTAGTATGGGACACGTGTCTCACCCCTTATGAATTTAGGTCTGTCCTTGCTCGGTGCTTGTCTCCAAAGACGTCACTCTTTTGGATACCTCTGACGGTAACTGTCTTCGAGCCTTGTCAGACGGCATCTCAATTCAAGCCATCTCAGACGGCGGTTCTCGTTAACGCAACTCATGCAGTAAGTAACCCTTCTATCTCTTTGAAGATTAAGAAACTCATGATCTTTATGAATGTGAGTTTATTTTTAGTTTATTACATCTCTTTTCTATTGTTTTAAATAATTTTCAAAATCCAGTTTTATAAAATTTGTGTTTGAATCATTGTGAATTTATGTCTTATGTTATTTTGGGACAAATCGTGTTTTGAAAAATTCAGTTTAGATATAGCTTTGAAATCCTTATTTTTATGAAACTTTTCTGAGCTCTTGATTGAGTTCATTATGTGTCATTGCCTATATTCAAAATCCAAAAGACAATGTGATATAAATAATACTCTAACGTTGTTTTGTACATAGTTGTCTATGTTTTATGAGGTCATATCTGATTTAAATGATTTTCTGATGGTGTTTTATAAAAACTAGGGGAATCTCCGTGCTACGCGCGGATTATGTGTTGTATGTTTTGTTTATATTATTAGAGTTGTCATTGGACCTTTCATTTTGAAGACAATAATTACTGCTCTCCGCACATAGAGAGGTTTTTTCCATTTACTGCATTCACCTTCTTAAAACTTAGGTTTGTAATTTGAAATTACATGTTATTAGCAATATATATGTTTAACTAAGATTTTTCACTTCTATCATCGAGTGAGAATTATCGATGTTATTTTGTTTCTAAATCTCTACCAACTACAATAATTCTGGTAATGCTATGTTTGAAGTATTTGAAAGAGAATGAATTTACAACATGTTTATATTTTAAACATACAAATATTTGTATTACATATTCACAATTATATGTATTACATATCAACAAATACAAAAATGCATTACATTAATATACAATGATTCTCTTTTTATGTCTACTTAAATTTTTTTTATTCTTCTAGACTTTAAATGCATTATTAGAAAGATATTATACGAAACAATTTTTTGTAATTTTTTGTTTTATAAATACATGTTTTACAATACTTATTTTAGTTATCACAAACTTATAAGAGATCTTTTTTTTGAACAATCTTAAAAGATATTTTTACTCTCTCACTTTGACGATATATTTATTTAGCAATCTATCTTTTAACTATAATCACTAATACATAATATTAGCATGTTCGATAAAGTCAACATAGCCACCTTTAAAATAGTCTTTAATTTATTTTTTAAATACAGTTTATTCTTGAAACACAACTTCACTGTATAAAAATAAAATTACATTAATAATATCATAATTTGTTTCAAAAAATTTCATATATATATATATATACATACATACTATTTTAGCTTTTCCCTATAAAATTTGACGTTTTTATTGCTTTCTTAACTTTCTTTATATACTCTAAACAAAATATTTCATTTTTATATTTTTCATCTGTTTTCATTTGGTAGCACGTATTGGTTTTGTGTTTCAAGTCGAGAAGTCTACTGATAATCTCAACATGTCTTATTTTGTTTTGTGTTCTTCTTCAGCTCTTGTATCTCAAGCAAGACCAAAGTTAAAATAAAAAGTAATGAAAAAGAGAATTTCGTGGAAAGTATACTTGATATAGTTGGACTTCGAACCAACTGTCTTGTGACATTTTCTAAAATTATGTGCGAAAATGATCACATCAAAACATTTAAAATGTGAGGTAAAGATTATCTCCATTCTATCAACTTGTAATGCACATGCATTATTTGTGAGGAAAAATTGTGAGTGGATAGAATCTGAAACAACAAAGAAAATTTAGAAAATTTAGTTTTTTGTATAGACCTTAGTCAAATGTTAAAAAATATTTGAAAGAGTTCATAATTATTAAAGATCAAAGTACTAATAATATGAAAAGACAAAGTTTGATAAAAAAAAAAGACTAACTAACTTTTTATTCTCAAATCTCTACCAAGAGTCATCATACTATGCTATTAAAATATGTCAATCTAAGGCAACGACAAAACCAGCATAACTTTTCTTTTTACATAATCACAAATCTACTAAATCTTTACTATTTCAAGAGTGTAAGCTCATTCTCAAAATCAGGTGATGTTGAATATTTACTGGAATGATGATTTGCGCATCTATATAAATTGGTGGGTGGGATTAACCGTAGGCTCAAGATAGAAATAGTTTTGACTCCTAAAAATTTTCTTAGCTATTTTACTTCTTACTCCGGAGGCCAGTCTTGTTGCCGTAATATGTAAATTTCTCAGTATATTCTCTTCCCCTTAAGCCAACCAAGCAAATTAACTTAAAGTGAATGACGTTGAGAAAGAGGGACCAAAAAGAGAAGCATTAAGGAAATTACTGAAATTTAAAACTTTTTCTTTTACCTGCAAGTTTTATTGTTGGACACATCAATTTCACTCCCTGTAATTAAAACTTGGAATTATAGTTTTATCTTGGCTATTGATTGCTAAACGATTTTTAATTGAAGCTCAAAGCTCAAAGTACTGTAAGTATTTCTGATTGCTAATCTTAAGCTTGGTTAATGCTTCTTAATCAAAATCTCGGTTCTTTACATGATTATTTTAGATATGGAAAGAGTTCAAGAGTCAATACTGCTCCAAATCCTAACTATTATGATAAGTTAATAGTGCTTGATGTTAAACCGCAGTGAACTCTGAAACCTGTTTTTCTAAATGGTAACCAACTAACAGTTTATAAGTTCGTCGAACGTTAACATGTAAAGTGTGTTTGGAATACAACAAACTAATTAGATTAGTTTTGACTTTGATGCACTGTAATGTGAGTCATTTGGACAAAACTACAGAGCTTCTAGAATTCATTCAAGCATGAGCAAGAAAAATCTCATATAGTAAGTTGCTAGTATAGGTATTTTTATCCCCAAAAAAATCGCCATACATGGGGTAAACACTCTTGTTTTATAGAACACTGATCAAAGGCATAAAAGGAGTCCTATAATATGATAACCTCTCAAAGGATCTTGCTCTTCCACGACTTGCAAAAGCTCTTGCTGGCAGAATACTCCATCGTCTCCTTCTCCCTTCGTTCTAACATGGTTCACCGGAAAATCAGGAACATAGTACTTTTAGTGTTCAATCAATTTGTAAAACAATTTTTTGAACCCAAAGAGAGCTATAAATAAAAAAACACAACTAAAAATTACAACAAAAAATGATTAGCTATGAGCTTAAAATTTTAGAACACAATACTTGACATTCGTACAGAAAAGTGTGGACATAGGAGAATTTAAAAGAAGATAAATAAAAAAAGATAGGATTCATTGAGCTAACATTTCTTATGGAGACGAAACTGTAGGTCCTAGCTTCACCGTAAACCCCGTCTCTAACCCTCTTCATCTCTTTCACGTCTTCACTGGAATATGATGAACACCCCTGAAAACAACCAAGGAAGAGGATTTTACTTTGCTCATCGAGGGAAAAGCTCTGTAAACATGTAAAACCATTATTAAGATTTTTCTTTATACTTACCTTTATAACTTATGGTACAGTAATAGCCTAAGTGGGTACCAATTACACTAAAAAACAGAGTGGTTTTAATAAAATAAAATTAGCACTATATGACAAATATAAAAGCAGAAATATGATGCGTATTAGAAACAACTTAGAAACATGCAGAATATATGAAAGTCAGTTAAAAAATCAAAAGAAATCTGGCTATAAAAAATAAAATGCAATGTTTGCATATTCAGTTAATTTATTCAAATCTCAAATTTATTGCCAAGAGAAACATCAATATATGGAACAACTTGCAGCAAATTAAAATTGCGTGTCCTCGCTGCAGAAAATGCCCATCTAGGCAAGGATCAATAAGCATATAGAGATTGATATCTAAAATCAGATCAATGGCTTATATAAAATATATTGATAGAAATGTAAAAGCTCCAATCTCATACGAAAAAAAATTTCTTTAAAGTATTTATATGGCTATGAGGTATATGATTTATGCCGAGAAGATCATGAGAAGAATGCCAAAGCTGCATAGAACAGTCTATGAAGTAATTCTCTCTGTAAACACACATAAAAACATAAATGAAACTTCAATCTCAACCATATAAATCTATGATGTACCAGTGTGTAGATATTCATGACGGGTGGAACCACGATTACTGCTGTAATTTTTTTCCACTGTGTAAATATGTTTCTGGATGAATTATACTAACAGCAAGAAGAACAAACTTAAAAAGGTTGAGAAGAACTTGATTTGGTAAAGGTAAAGGCCGTACCTTATAAAGAAGCAGTCGAGCACAAAAACCCATTTATCCGTAATTATATGTTCTTTTATAAACATAATTACGGATACCTTTCCTTTAAGTTTTTCAGAGTCATGTTTGAAGACAATTGAACTTTTCGAATAGACATTCAAGCAAGGATAACAGAATATATAGAATGCAAACATGGAAGTCATACTTCATTTTTAAGAAACTTCACCACATCATCAAAGTCTACTTTTAAAATTAAATAGCTGGAACATAAAGAACCATTCAAGTAGAAGACTAAATGGATAAGTTGTCATGAACATAATAAGTGTAGAAATATGATGTCATTTCTACAAATAAACAGTGTCGCCAAACAGATCACATAAGTTCACATAGTTGGCTTCTCTACGTTAGGGCTAGCCGATCATCTTCTGATGTCCAAAGCTCACATCGCTCTCTGCCTAAGGTTGATCACACATAGGGTATTTTACTCATAAGCAAATCACTAAAGAAAGGAAGAGGTATTTTTCTAAATCATGGTTAACATGATTGTTTGTATCAGATTGAGTGCATAAACTTTGAGAATAATTTATGAATTCTCTCTTTTAGAAGCCCCATTTTCTTCTTTATCCATTATTACGTCGTCTCTTTATAGCTAATTTTATAAACAGAAGGTTATAAAAACATGGGGACGACGTTTTTGTAAGGTAAGAGTGTTGTAATCGATAATGGGAGACACTATATGAATCTGAGTAAGCGCTGAAAAAATCGGATGTGATTTACGGACTCAATGATATGTTATTCACTACATATTTCTATTCTTTTTTCCATGTAGTGAAATTGTTTTTATTCGTCATCAGAAGATACCATAATCTCACAACCATTCAAGTAGACATTGGGAGAAACCCTTTTGTTTCGTCTGTATGAAGAAAGATAATTCACTTGTAATTTATGCAAATGAGAGGCTTTCTTACATAAAATGTGAAACTCTTGCGATGGTTTTGTTTCTTTCTCCAATTATTTTACGCTTTGTTTCAACAAATGTAGTTTAGGCTTTGGTATGTTGAACTTCAAGTTTAATTATTAAGTTTTGTGATAGATTTCTTTAAGTCGTTTAAAAATTAATCAAGATGATTGTAATGACCCCGACCCGAAATCGGGATCAAACCGCGTCAATCAACCCGGTTCGATTCAAACCAAAGAGATCGGTTTAGAAGAACCAAAAACCCATGGGTAAACCGCGTCTCCTTCTTCCTAATTAAACGCGTCTTTGCCTCGAGAAACGCACCATCCCGAAACCCGTAGCGAAACTCTGTCGAAATCTTTCCCCGGAACCGCGAACCCTAGCCGTCAAGCCGCAACCGAGCCACTCGAGCCCCCTCCGTCGCCGTCGCCTCTCCCAGAGCCTACCCGTGCGCCGCAGCCACCAATCGAGTCCTCCCAGCCGCCGTTTTCTCCTTTCCGCGAGCCACCACCGCCGTTCCCTCCTCTCGAGCCGCCGATCGAGCAAACCCGAGAGCCCGAGCCCTCATCTCCATCGAACCGAGCGCCGCAACTCCTCCCAGCCGCCGATCGAGACATCCCGCGGCCGTCACCGTCTACCCGAGTCTCTCAGCCGCCGATCAGAGCCTCCGAGCTTCTCCCCGAGCCCGATCGTGACCTTCAGCCATCGTCCGAGCCACCCCGTACGCCGACAGCCTTGATCAAATCCTCTCCGTCGCCGATCGAGCCGCCGTTGCGCCGTTCCTCGCGAGCCGTGAACCCAAGCCGCCGATTACGAGAATCCGCGACTCTATCGCGGCGTTTCCGGCGTTTGTGAGGTAGTTCCGCGTTTCGCGTGTCCGTTGTTTCCTTTTCTGCGTTTCCTTAATCCTTTCCGTAGAATTAGATCGTTTCCGTAAGTTTCCTCGTGGCCGGTTTTAGGAGTTTCCATTTTTGGCAAGTTCCCAATTTGGAAAGTTTCTATTTTTGGAAAGTTTCCTTTTCAAGAAAGTTTCTATTTTGGGCAGGTTTCCCGATTTAGAAAGTTCTCTTTTTGAGCCGGTTTCAGATTAAGGTCTAATCCGAGTTCCTTTTTGGTTCAGGTCCAGAAGATCAGTAGTAGTTCCGGAAGTCTCCTGTGTCTAGTCTCCGTGTCTGCAGTTGCCAAGGTGAGGCGATATTCCCGTATCTAATCCCCCGTAGAGCTGCCTTAGGATGTTATTCATTGCTAGCATAGGGTTAACGCGTCTTGATTGTTGTCCTGTTTGAGGGTCGAGTCAGTTTGTCTGATGCTTGAACTAGAGGTCTAGGAAATTGAACTAGTGTAATAGGATATGATGTTATGCGTCTGAATGAGTTGTGGGAGTGAGATCGCCCCTAGAGAAGTGAAAGAAATTCCTGAGTCCACACAAACCGGAGAGTTGGTGTGTGAGTTTAGCTGGTCACTGTGGTGGTTGCTGCAGGTTAAGGCGTTTTGGAGAAAACTGGGGGTTTTGTTTAGGACATCTTTGTACGTCATGTGTGCGTGTGACACAATAGGTGTCTGCTTGGTGTTAATTCTATGTTATCCATGAATGCATGTTAATTCTGTTCCGCGGCGTTGCGTGTCTAGCAATTCCATGCATCACTGGGTGATTCCCCTGTCACTCACCCCTCTCTTTCCCTTGTCCCTCCCCTTTTTTTTTGTCCCTACAGGTGAGTATGACGAGCAGCTGGATGGATGATGGTGGGATTGGATTGTTCGTTTTCGGGACTGGGGTTTATTTAAATTGTTTCTATGGTTTGACTCGATTTTCATACTTTTAGACTTGTTATATTTTCTTCTTGTGGCTAGAAGACTCTGTTAAAATATTGAGATCTGCCTAGCAATAAGATGGGTTTGTCCTCGTGATGGATGATTTAGACTCGAATTAATTTAAGTTTTTATTAGAATGCTCTGGGAGATTGTTTGTGAAGGAGAAGTTGGATAGAGAAGATAACAGATCCGGGAGGGACCTTGGCTAGGTGAACCGGGGTGTTACAAAAGTGGTATCAGAGTCTTAGGTTACTGCCAAACCGGTTATGACCCGGTAGGCTTCGGTTTTGATTCGGTTTTGTGTTTTCAAATGTTTTGGGAAAGGGGGATTTTAAAAGGAAAATAGAACACCAGTTTCGTCTGAATCTACCTAGCTCGTTGTCGCTAAGCCTTCCCCCTTCTTCTTCTTCAAGTTTGAAGCCGGTCTAATCAAGGTCTTCCTTTTGCAGATGGTCACCACCAGAAGAGTTAACAGTAACCAGCCCCGCGATGTTGCCGGAAACCAACCAAGGGTTCAGCCCCAGGTTCAGCCAGTGATTGCCCCTGCTGCTGTTGTCGAAGAAGTTATTCAGCCTGTGAACGCTCCTGCAGCCGTGGTTGAAGAGGTCGTTTAACCTGTGAATGTTGCTGCTGCTGAGAATGTCCAGATGCCCGGCCCGCCAACTCACAGGAGAGTGTAGGCGAGAGTAGGAATAATCGCCGGAATACTGTCAGTGAGACCAAAGAGTCTCAGAGGACTGCAGGGTCTGTTACCCGCAGAGCTGCCAAGGAAGCTCTAGCCGAAGCTGCCAGACTCGCAGCCAGGAATGAGGAGCTAGAAGCAGAACTAGCCAGGCATCGTGCTAGCCAAGGTCAAGCACAGAGCCAGAGGACTGTTGCTAGGGAAGCTTCTTACCGGACTGCAAATCTTCCACCGCCACCTCCGCCGCCGGCCAGGATGCCGCCGTTTGTGCCGCCACCGCCGCAGAACCGTTTCCGCGATGGACCGTCCTATTGGGATTGTATCAAGCAGCTCAGAGATATGGGTACGGAAATGTTTGAAGGGAAATCTTACCCTGTTGCTGCTGATGACTGGAAAAGAAAGCTGGAGTAGAACTTGGATCATCTGCAATGTCCAGAGTTGTACCGCCGAGCTTAAGCTGTGCAGTATTTGAAAGGGGAAGCCTTAGTCTGGTGGAGTGGTAAAGTTGAGAATACTCGAGGGGAGTATGTATTGTCTTGGGAGGACTTCAAGACGCTGTTCCAGAGAAAGTATTTCCCACATGAGGCGTTGGATGCCATGGAGCACCAATTTCTGACCATCACCCAAGGGAACCGGAGTGTCCGTCAGTACGAGGAAGAGTTCAGCCGTCTTCGTCGCTTTGCTGGTAGATATCTGGAGGAGCAAGAGCTGATCAGAAGATTCCTGAACGGTCTGAACATCGAAATTAAGAACCGCTGTAAGTTGGTGAGGTATGACTTCCTAGATGAGCTGATATAGAAGGCAGCGGATCAGGAGAAGGGATTGAAAGAGGAGAGAGAGAAGAACAGACCACTTCCGCCACGGGTGAATCCGGACAGTCGCAAGAGGGATTTTAACCAAGCCTTTGGGCAGGCAAACACCATGCAGACGCGGGGCTACCGATGTTTCAACTGCAATCGGGCAGGGCACAAGAGAGCCGAATGTCCCTATCCGCAGGGGGCAGCCCCAGTAGCCCATCCGGCCAACCCCAGGGGGAATCCGCCAGTAGTTAACCCGCCAGCAGCCAATCGGCTAGCAACTAACCCACCAGGGGTCGTGCCGCTAGCACCCTGGGTGCGTTGCTTCAACTGTGGCCAGAATGGTCACTATGCCCAGACGTGTACGGAGCCTCGAGCTGATCTGCTTCCGCCGCCACCGCCATTGCCGCCACGTCCGCCTCGCTCGCAAGGCCCAGCACCTCGTGTCTTTGCTGCAGAAGTGGCTGAGGAGGAAGCGGGCGAGCCTGAAGCTACTATCCATGCCGCAGATGGCTATGAAGGAGTCGAGCCTATCGCCGGTATGTTTCTCCTCCTTACTGTTCAATTAGTAGAAGCCAGTGTTGCTGTGAAAAGAGTCAATCCAGTAGAGAGTCTGTACCCTAGAATAATTAGGACCGCCCTTCTGTAGGAATGGCATTGGTGGGAGGAGAAGCCGCCTATGCAATGTCCGATTCCGGAGCTACGAATAGCTTTGTGAGACCCCAAATGGTGAAGAGGTAGAATTTCCAAGGCAAGTTCGTCCAGAGGAGCTCGAAAGTCGCAACAGTTGGCAAGAAGAAGATGGGAGCCACTGGAATTCATGTGGGAGTGCAAATTGTCATTGGAGGAAAGGAGTTCGCCGGAAACTTGACTAAAATGGAGATGTGCATATATGACGTAATCCTAGGAATGGATTGGTTGGATCGTCATGGAGTGGACCTAGACTGCCGTCAGGCGCAAGTAAGGATTCCCGGAGCTGAGAAGGATGCTGTTTTCCAAGGAGTTAAGAAGGGCTCTGGAGTCCCAATCATCTCCATGTTGCGAGCAGAGGAGCTCATAAGGAAGGGAAATGAGGCGTTCGTCGCAACAATCACTGTCACTAAGGAAGATCATGCCCAACACTTAAGGATTGTGCTAGAAACTTTAAGGGAGCATAAGTTATACGCCAAGCTCAGCAAGTGTAGCTTCTGGCAAAAGGAAATAGGATTCCTAGGGCATGTTGTCTTAGGATCTGGAGTCGCAGTAGATCCAGAGAAGATCAAAGCTATCACCGATTGGCCGACGCCTACCAGCGCTACTGAGATTCGTAGTTTCTTGGGTTTAGCGGGTTATTACCGCAAGTTTGTCCAGGGATTCGCCAGCCTGGCCAAGCTATTGACTCGCCTTACAGGAAAGGGAGTTAAATTCGAATGGACAAAGGGCTGTTCCAAGAGCTTTAAAACTTTAAAGGATCGACTGACGCAGACGCCAGTGCTTGCTCTGCCAAAGGTAGGGGTACCGTATCAGGTCTATACGGATGCCTCAGAGGTTGGGCTAGGCTCTGTTCTGATGCAGCTTGAGAAGGTCATCGCTTATGCTTCGCGACAGTTGAGACCTCATGAGTTGATTTACCCGACGCATGATTAGGAGTTAGCAGCGGTGGTTTTTGCCCTCAAGATCTGGATAANTATCTGTACGGAGAAAAGGTTCAGATTTTCACCGATCACAAGAGTCTGAAGTACATTTTCACCCAACCAGACTTGAATTTGAGGCAGCGCAGATGGGTAGAACTTCTGGCAGACTACGAAATAGAGATTGCCTATCACCCTGGTAAGGCTAACTAGGTTGCAAATGCTCTAAGCCGCAGAAGGACAAATGTGGCTGAGTCAAAGGAGACTCAAGAGCTGGTGGAAATGATGGCAAGTCTCAGGTTGTGCGCCACTACTGCGAGGATGGTTTAACCGGGTTAGAAGCAGTGGATCAAGCTGACCTGTTATGGAGAATCCGCGAGGCCCAGATTGAGGACGAGGCTCTTTTGGAGATGGTCGAGAAGGAGGTCATTGGGTACAGTAAAGCGACCAATGGAACGGTCATGTTTAGAAGTAGAGTCTGTGTACCAAACAACCAGGAGCTGCGAAAGGAAATTCTGCAACAAGCCCATTGTTCAAGGTTCTCNAGTGGGCAAGATGTACCGAGGGTTGAAAAGGTATTATCACTGGGGCGGAATGAAAGGGGATGTAGCCACATGGGTTTCGCAGTGTCAGACATGCCAGCTAGGCGGTCTTCTTCAGGATCTGCCATTACCACAATGGAAATGGGATATGGTAACCATGGATTTTGTCACCGGATTGNCGATTTGGGTAATCGTCGACCGGTTGACAAAGAGTGCCCATTTTCTGCCAGTAAAAAGGACCGACGGTGCCGACAAGGTAGCAGAGAGGTATATCAATGAGATCGTCAGATTGCATGGGGTTCCAGTCATTATAGTATCAGACCGAGATGTCAAGTTCACATCCATGTTCTGGCAAGCGTT
>OVAN01012143.1:791-14007 GCA_900406275.1 Anastatica hierochuntica | reverse complement strand
TAAGGACTTGACCAGCATGTCGTCTATATAGACTTCCATGGTCTGGTCGATCTGGTCTGCGAACATCATGTTGACTAGCCTCTGATACGTGGATCCCACATTCTTCAATCGAAAAGGCATCACCTTGTAACAGTAGATTCCACGAGAGGTCATGAAGGACGATCTTTCCTGGTCGTATTGATGCATGAGTATTTGATTTTACCCGGAAAAGGCATCCATGAAGGTCATTAGCTGGTGTCCAGCTGTGGCATCCACCAACTTGTCTATGTGGCCAGTGGGAAAGGATCCTTGGGGCAAGATTTGTTTAGATTCGTGAAATCTATGCAAACCTGCCACTTGTCGTTCTTCTTCCGGACCACGACAATGTTTTCTAACCAATCTGAATAGTGGACCTCTCTAATGAACCCAGCCGCTAAGAGGTTTTTGACTTCATCATTGATGATCTCGTCTCGTTCAGGTGCGAACTTCCTCGTTTTTTGCTTGACTACCGAGTATTTTGGGTCCACTTGCAGCTTATGAACTATGACTTTTGGGTCTATTCATGGCATATTCACGTGGGACCAGGCGAAGCAATCCGCATTGGAACTGAGAAAGTATTTCAGCCTTTGGTGTATGCCTTCTTGCAATCTTGCCCATATTCTGAAGTTTTTGCCTTGCTCTCCGGGTACCAGGGGAACGTCATCCAGCTGTTCCACTTTCGGCTCTTCAGTGTGCAATGCGGGAAGTGGTCTTTGTAATTGCTATAACCGAGCTGGCTTTCCTTTCCAAGTGGTCAAGTAGCACGATCGAGCGTTTTCTTGATCACCCTTGATCTCTTTGATTCCCCATGGGGTTGAAAACTTAAGTACTTGGTGCAAGGTTGACGGCACGGCTCATGATCATGTTATAGGCAGAGGGACAGTCTATGACAGAAAACTTGGTGGACAATTTGATTCCTCCGGCGCACACCGGAAGTGCTATCTCTATGATGGTCTACTTGACTTCCCCACTCAAGCCTACCAGCGGCGTGGTCTTCTTGATCAAGGCTTCCCTAGTTAGACCCAGGTTCGTGTATGCTCCCAAGAAAAGTACATTCGTAGAGCTCCCATTGTCAATAAGTACCCTCTTCACCAAACAATTCACCACCGACAATGAGACAACCAACGCGTCATGATTTGGCTTCAGGATCCAGTCTTGTCCTCCAGCCGTGAACTTATGACTTCCTGGCTGAGATTTTGGCGGTTGACTTACGGGATGCTATGATTATTTTTAGCGAGCCTCGTGCTTTTCTTGATAGCGGCGTGTGTGATGCCACTTATATCTGAACCTCCCGATATGACATTGATCACCCTATCGTGCCTTGGGGAATCAGGTGTTTCACGGCCAGCTGGGACTCCTTCTTCCTAGTTTTCCAGCATCTCTTTAGCTCTGTTGGAAAGGAATTAACGTAGGTGTCCCTTCTTGAGCAGCTCATTGACTTCTATTCTTAAGGATATGCAATCTTATGTTCTGTGACTGTGGTCTTTGTGGAAGTCGCACCATTTGTTTGGATTCCGGTGATGGTCGAGTGACCTCATCTTCTGGGGCCATTTGACCTGGCCACCCATTTCTTTAAGGACCTCTACCAGCTCCGCGCTTGATATGGACAGGTTGGATACGTCCGACCAAGTATGTACCGGTAGGAATCTTTTGCCTTCCGGCTTACCTAGAGGTTTTTGTCCTTTGGCTCCCTACTATCCATCATCTCTGGTAGGTCTTTGGTAGGGCTTGTCATCTTTGGTCGTCTTTTCGGTCCTCATGACCCGAGATTCTTGCCTGGCAAGCAGATCTTCTTCCCACTTGATATGCACCTGGGCCTAGGAGAGCACGTCTTCCATCGTTCTGCATTGATACTTAGTGGGCTCCTTATACATATCACCATCAGGCAGAAATCCTCTCTTGAAGGCAGAAATTGCGGTGGCAACACTGCAGTTTGGGATTGTGACTTTCTGATTGTTGAAGCGGTGAAGGTAGCTCCTGAGTAGCTCTGCCTTACGCTGTCTGATCTCATAAAGGTCATCAGAAGACTTAGGAGTCACTCTGCTGCTAGCAAATTGCTCCACAAACAGATCAGTCAGATGAGCAAAGGATCTTATGGTTCCGGTTGTAATCGATATGAACCATTGTAAGGCGGCCCTTGTCAAGCTAGAGCCGAACCCCTTGCACATGGCGGCCTCCTTGTGGTCCTTATAGATTGCCACAGTAAGCATCTTCTGCTTGTACTGCGCAATGTGATTGTACGGGTCCGAAGTCCCGTTGTACGACTTAATGAATGGGAAGGTGAACTTATTTGGCATGTCGGTGAGGGTAATCTCTTCTGAGAAGGGAGTGTCCGCATAAGAGCTTAGGGAACTTTTCCTCAGAGGAGGCGCAAAACTTGGAAGTCGTTCGATCACCGGCTGCAGCGCCTCAAACTTGGTGGAGAATATCTGCTCCGGTCGTCTGGCCTCATTAGAGAGTGGGGCGAGGCCTGCGGCTTCCGGCTCTTCCGTGTCCATCAGGTCTTCTAGCTCTTGAGCAAGGTTTTTGTCCTCTTGGGTTCCCGTTGCTGCTCAATTTCCTCTTTCTCCCACATTATTGGTAGGAGTTTCCAGAGTTAGCATCTGGGATTCGTGGCTTAATTTGCTGTCAGAGCCGAGTTTGCCACTCTGAGGGTCTCGTTCTCCAACTTTAGTTGCTGCTCTATCTCTCCTAGTCTCTTATGAAAAGTCTCTAGCTGCTCTATCTCTCCTAGTCTAATACGTTCGAAGCTGCTCTATCTCTCCTAGTCTCTTTTGAAAAGTCTCTAGCTGAGATCCCATCCCCTCGTAGGTGGCTCTGCTCGTGCTGGTGTGATGTTTGCTGATTCATGATTATCTCCAACCATCATCACTTAGTTGATTTTTGAAAGCTCCCCTCCTTCTAGCGCCAACTGTTATGTGTGATTTTGGTCGTTCTTTGTAGCACTACAAAAGCTAGAGGTCGATGAATGTTTAGCTGTTTGTTGTATTGATTTTTTGCTTAGGGTGTCTTGCATGCACTTTTTGCCCTTAAGCTTTGTATTTATACATGAGTTTCATGATTATCCCTCCAAGAATCGGATATATCATGATTATCTGTAGAATATATGCATCTATATCTAGAATACACATCATTATCTACTAATTTATATAGTAAAAATAGAAGAGAGGCGGTGGTCGGCTAGCTTCCGGCTTCCGACTATGCAAGGTCATCTGACTTCTGGCTTCTGGCTATGGGACGTCGTTTGGCTTCCTGCTTCTGGGCATTCCCCTGCTTTGAGGTCTTACTGCTGTACTCCTTCTAAACCTGGGGAATTCCAATGACCTAAATTACTCCCAACAGCTAGCTCTTGGCGTTCTGCTACCAGGAGGTAACTATTAGTTGTTGTTGTTCTGCTACCCGGAGGTAACCACAAGAATTTGTCATTCTGCTACCCGAAGGTAACCACTAGCTTTTGGCAATATGTTACCCGGAGGTAACCACTTACTTTTTGGCATTCTGCTCCCCGGAGGTAACCACTTGTTTTTTGGCCTCTTGATACCCGGAGGAATCTTCTGGCTTTTAGGCATTTAACTATCCGAAAATAGTTGTTTTGCTTTGCTGCACTCTGCTTCCTGCAGTGAACCCACTATTAGTCTTATTGGTTTTAATTGTATGGACCTCACCCACAAAGGGGTCCAAGTGCCATACTTTTCTTCTACTTCCCACGTCAGGGTAAGTAGGTATGGGTGATGCTCCTGTACCCAGGTCACATAGCTTTTGCGTTTACTGTGACCTGGTAAGCATGGTCAAGTTGTTTTGCTTTCTGTTCAGCACTCTGCTTTCCAGTTAGCCACTCTCTGTTAAGCAGGATAAGCAATTTTTACTTTGGTTTTCGTTCGGGTATTTTCCCTTGTTTAAACCGAGTTTTAGGTGCTCGCGTGGTTAGGACTTGGCACGTTTAAGATCCCTGTTCAAACTCTTGGTTTGGATACAATACTGTGCATTCATACTTATGCTTTCTGTGTAGTAACTAGCTTTTAAGCTTTTACGCAGGAATATGCATGTTTCGTACGCTGCTCCCCGCGTAAGAGTAAGCATGTAAGCTCCTTATGCAGTACTTTGCATGTTAGGTAATATGCTCTTCGCGCAAAAGTAATCGTGTGAGCTTCTTGCGTAGCACTTGGCATTTTAAGTAATATGCTCCATGTGTAAGATTAAGCGTGTAAGCTTCTTACGCAGTACTTTTCATGTTCTGTAATATGCTCTTTGCACAAGAGTAAGCGTGTGAGCTTCTTGCGCAACACTTTGCATGTTAGGTAATATGCTCCCTGCGTAAGAGTAAGCGTGTAAGCTTCTTACGTAGTACTTGGCATGTTCTGTAATATGGTCCCTGCGCAAGAGTAAGAACTGATGCTTTTTGTTCAGAAGCTTGGACGCTTGAAGCCTCTTAGTTTGTTGAGCAGGAGTAAGAGATTTCAAAATGATGCTCCCTGCTCGGACCTGTCGGCTTGTTGCCTCTTGGTCCATCAAGTTGGAGTAAGCAATTTTGAGATGATGCTTCCTGCTCGGACTTGTCAGCTTGATGTTTCTTGGTCCGTCAAGCAGGAGTCAGCGTCTTTGAGATTATGCTTCCTACTCAGAGCTTCGCAACTTGCTGCTTCTTGTTCCGGTAAGTAAGAGTAAGCAATGTTGCTTCCTACTCCGAACTTTGCATCTTTACTGCCCCTTGTTCTGGTAAGCAAGAGCAAGCAATGTTGCTTCCTGCTCGGAACTTTACAGCTTACTGCCCCTTGTTCCAGTAAGATGATTAAGCAATGTTGCTTCCTGCTTGGAACTTTGCAGCTGACTACCTCTTGATCCGGTAAGCAGGATTAAGCAATGTTGTTTCTTGCTTGGAACTTTGCAGCTTATTGCATCTTGCTTCCTACTCGGAACTTTGCAGCTTACTGCCTCTTGCTCTGGTAAGAAGGATTAAGCAATGCTGCTTCCTGTTTGGAACTTTGCATCTTACTGCTCCTTGCTTCATGCTCGGGACTTTGCAGCTTACTGCCTCTTGTTCCGGCAAGCAGGATTAAGCAGTGTTGCTTCCGGCTCGGAACTTTGCAGCTTACTGCCTCTTGTTCCAGTAAGATGGATTAAGCAATGTTGCTTCCTCCTTGGAACTTTGCAGCTTACTGCCTCTTTTTTCGGTAAGAAGGATTAAGCAATGTTGCTTCTGGCTCGGAACTTTGCAGCTTAATTTTTCTCTTCGTGAATGAATTCTCTCAGTTGTTGTCTTTTGTATAAAGGCACACAATTCTGGATCTACTTCCTTGGAAGCTTGCAAAGGCATGTAGCCTTAGGATCTTTCTGAAGTACATAGCCCTAGCTCCCTCGGGAACTTGTAGACGCATGTCGCCTCTTTCCTTCATGGAAATTTCTGATTCTCAGTAGCTTGCGGGGGAACGTGGCCTTCGTTTCCTTAGGAACTATCTTGGAGCATGTTACATTGCTTCCTTAGGACCTTCTTTAGGCACGTTACCTCCTTTCTAGCTTAAAGGTTTCTGAATAATGGGACCTGATGCCTCCTAGACTAAGCAGCTATAATCTGATTGGTGTATACTCCGTGGCCCTTCTTTGTTTTATCATGACCTTTTTTTAACTCTTGCTATATGCCCTTGTAAGGCCTCTCGCTCACAATGCTTCGTGAGGTCTTCCTCTTTTTGCCCCTTCTGGGCCTCTGGCTTTCGACGTGCCTTTGGCTCCCTGCTTCTGTTAGTTTATGGGCCTCTGGCTTTCGAAAGGCCCCTGACTTCTCTGTAGACAAAGATCGACAGATCAAGCAGTGAGTAAATAAGTTAGTGAATAAGAAATACGAAACTGAAAGATAAACAAATTACAAAACGAAATAAGTTGATAACGAAATTCGATTAATACGAAACAGATTGAGGAGCGATATGAATTAAACAGTGATAAAGTAACAGGATTCGTAAAATAGGTTAAGGTGAACGAATACAGGATGAATACGAGAACGAATCTAAAGTAAAACGAAAAGCGTAAACGAAGAACGATTCGACAGGCACAGTTAACAAAGAAAGTTTAAGGGATCTTATTCGAATTTCGTGATCGGAGCGTGCGCAACCAGGGTTAAGCCGTGGCCGCAAGAACTGTTGGCGACGATTACCTAGAACTAGAACGTAGACACGTAACCTAGTTGAGACGCAGCTCGCTAACGAAAACGAAGTAAAAACCCTTGTTTCTATAAGTGTTTTGCGGTGACGAAAAGCTCTATCAATTAAATCCTCCTCTTCTTTGACTTCGCGTCCTTTATATAGATCTTCGTGGGCTGGCTCGATTTCCTATTCCGTCCCGATTTGCGCATATCTTTTCACGGAAATATTCCTTTTTTCCCTGATTTTCCTAAATATTTTTGAGATCCTTCCTTTTCTTCGCAAACTTGACATTTTCGCGAAACCCTGATGAACCGTCATTGCAAGTGTGCTGGTTCTCGCCCGAAAATCGTAAGTTGAACGTTGTCGCGGTTTGGGCCCTTTCGGGCCGTTTCGCGGCTAAGTCACTTTTACGATTTATCGTGGAAAACCGTTTTTTGTAGTAATATGCGGCAACAGCTTCGTCGACCGATATGGTCAATCGTATAGTTTAGACTCTTTCGGTGCTTAAGTTAACCGTCGTCGTTTTATACGATTGATACGAAATCCACGGAAAGCACGAATCCTCGCGACTCTTGTCATAACGGTTTGACGGAAACTACAATCGAGACGAAATGAGAGATGATCGAGTGACGATTCGAAGGAAATGACGATCGGAAAGGATATGGTTTAGTCAACGGACTATGGTCGAACGTTATCCGCGCCTCAGCGCCAATTGGCGCCACAACCAAGCTTTGTCCTTGATTCTTTATGTGGTCTTGGCGCCAAGACCATGCCCTAGTCTTGGCGCTAGTTGGCGCCAAGACGGACCTTCTTTCTTGGTGCTAATTGGCGCCAAGACCATGCTTTAGTCTTGATGCCAATTGGCGCCAAGACGGACCTCCGATCTTGGTTCAATCGACGTCTAGATCGGCCTCTAATTCGGTCGTCAATCAGTTCCAAGACTTGTTCGTAGGTCTGACGTCAATCGGCGTTTTAGACATTTGGTTCTCTAACGCTTTTGTTGATTTTGTATCGCTTTGTAGGACGTATCGTGTGGCCTTGTGAGAGTTATCCTAGGACCATCGATGCTAGCCTTGGCACTTGGATGCTTTAATTGCTTGCGGACAGATAGACTTTATGTGGAGATTGGTCATGATCGACTATCTCCGAAGCTCTAAAACCAGTTCCGGAAGAGACAGCTCGAATGATGAGAACCTCAGAGTTTTCAGATATCCTTACGATCTCTGTGTCTGGAAGAGAAAGCATCGTTTCCGTAATCCTGTTCAGGCATCGATTTCGTCGGGAAAGTTTTTGACCCCAACCAAGCTTTTTGCCCCTTTTTTGCTTCGAACTGAATGTAGTCCTTGAATCTTTTGCATGGGAAGCCAAAGATAACCTTAGTTTACTGCCATAAAATCTGAGTCTTTCCTCTTACGGTGATTCATAACAGGAACGTGTGTTCTCCTTTCTTCTTTTGATCTTTTTCATATGCAATAGAGTAGAAGATTTGATGGTTATGCGTCTTGATGCGTAGTCAATTTCATCTCTGACTCCTTTGGTGGGAAATCAAGCCAATGGTAGGAGGCAAAGTAGTAGTTGCAACTCGTCTGGTGTTTGGGTAGTTCTCCTCATGGCCCTGGTTTGGTCTAGACTTTTAGTGGTAGTCTGGTACGTCCATAGCATTCCTAGCAACTCTTCCTCTGACTGCTCTGGCTTATACAACTCGTTGAAGTCGTAAACCAGGGAGAAAGGTGTTAGCTTCTGCTTAAGGACCATACATCCTTTTCATGTGGCGTGGAGTTATGCCCCTTGACGCAATGGTGAATGTCTAGGACCGTTTTGTTCTTTCTTAGAGTCTTACTCTGGGTCTCCAGCTGCGTGAGCTTTGGATTTGGTGAGAGCGTGTCGATTCTTTGCTCCAAGTTACTAGGGGTGCGAATTTTTGCAAGAAGACGTGTAATGCCTCTTCCTCCTCTTACATCGTCACGTAGTTAAAACTTCCCCTCTCTCTAGCGCCAAACTATTAGAGTGATTTTTGGTACAAGTGATCTGTGCTCAGCTCTACGTAATGATAGGAAGAAGGAAATAGTTTGTCGTACTGCTCAAATCTACAAAATATCTAAGAGATATCAATGCATCTACACGGATGATCTACTATAAAGAAGGGTCCTAAACCTTAATATCAATATCTACAGAGAACCACCTTCACATACCAATAAGTCAAAGCAACTACAGTAGGCCTCTTTGGACATTTAGTCCCTGGGCCGAAGCCTTATTGACACGTTGTGCCGAGTTTTTGCTAGCTTTATTGTTACCGAATGTTTTTAAGTTTTTCTATGAGCCGGTACTAGGATGGACAAGGTTGCACCTATCCATTAGTTTTGCTAACTCATAGTTTTGATGCATTGAATAACCATTATTAGGATTTGGTCCGCATTTCGCCACAGCCTTTCAACCATGGTTTTTGGGAACTCATCCGCATTCCACCATGAAATTTCGGCTATGGTTTTTAGGATCTAGTCCGCATTTAATGGACCATAGTTAAGAGCTCGTCTGCATTCCGCCATGACCTTTTGGCCATGGTCTTTAGGATCTCGTCTGCATTATATAGATTTATTTATTTATTTATTTATTTTGTTTTTTTGTTTTTTGGGCACAAGGCCTTGGTAGTTCCTAAGGAGTTTTTTTAAAGATGTTATATCTTTTTTCTCCAAAGAAAATCATTTTTCATTTCTTTCAAGAATGTATTTCAAGATCTAGAGTTTCTTTGGTCAAAGAATTGCAGAGCTTTTACTACATAATTGAATTCTAAGAAAAACGATGGTCATCTCATGGCTAAGAAGAAACGTCGAGGCTTGCACCAAGGCCTTCTTGCCTAGAATCGGTATTCCAGTTGTGGATGGCATTCCAGCTGTTCCGTTTTTTAGTANCCCCCCCCCCCCCCCCCCCCCCCCCGTTGACCGGTATGTGGTAGTATCAGAGGCCTCCCCCATTATTCCCCTAATTTCTCTTATTCCCCAGGGGGTCGGGAATTTCAAGGATTGATCTAGAGTTGATGGAACAGCCTTCATATCATGTATCAGAGGCCTCCCCCCATTATTGCGTTGTACGCCGAGGAGCAATCTATGATGTGGAACTTGGTCCTTTGGATGACACCTCCATCGTATACCAATAGGATTACTTCTCCCATGGTCTGCTTTACTTCGCCATTGAATCCGACTAGAGAAATGGACTTTCTGGTGATCTCTTCCTCATTTAGCCCCAAGCCTTCAAAGGCATTAGTGAGGATCATATTAGTTGAGCTGCCATTGTTGACGAGGATTCGCCTCATGAGGTAATTCGCAACTTTCAGTAATATCACTAGGGCATCATGGTGCGAAGTTATCACTTCTCCTCCGGTATCAGTCGTGAAGTTTATTAAGCCAGGGCTATCTTCACGCTCTCTTCTTCTCTTGGGAGCAGAGATTGTCACCCCGCTTACTAACAATCCTCCAATAATGAATTTGACATCATAATCGTGCTTTGGCGAATCAGGCCTTCGCCCAATGAGAATGTCCTTCTTGGTTTGTTCATGAATGAGTACCTTTCCTCCTTCTGAGAGGAACTCTCGTAGTTATCCCTTTTGAGTAACTCATTCATTTCGAGCCTTAGCTGGAAGCAATCCTCCGTTACGTGGCCATGGTCGTGGTGATAATCGTACCACTTAGACGTGTCCCTCTTGTGCGAGGGGCCCGCATCTTTACAGGCCACTTGACCTTTCTGGTCATACGTCCCAGCTCAGTCACTATCTCAGTCGGGCATATCACCATGATGGACATCTCGGGCCAAGGCATGGGAACATACTTCTCGTGCTCATCTTTTGCCAAGGGCTTTGTCCATCCTTTGGGGCCACCGTTGGCGGAGTTTTCAGGTCCATACCTAGTGTTAGGCTTATCGTCCCTCGCGGCCTTGCAGTGACCATGACTTTTGGGATGATTTCTCTAGGCCAGTTGGGCTTGATAAGATGGGTCTTGTTCCCATTTAATTTGATCCCAGGTCTTGGAGAGTACGTCCTCCATGGTATGGCAGGGGTACTTAGTGAGGTCCTTCTACAGGTCGGCATCGTGCAGTAGTCCCTTCCTAAAGGTTGAGATGGGCGTGGAGGTGACACAGTTGGGGACCGACACCTTCACCCCCATTGAATCGGTGGAGGTACTCTCTCAATATCTCTCTAGGGCGTTGCTTGATTTGATAAAGATCATCAGAATAACGTCTCAAAACTTAGCTGCTAACGAACTGCTCAACGAAGCGGTCTTTCAGCATGTCTAAGGAATCGATAGAGATGTTGGCAAGGTTAGAGGACCACAATAGCATTGAACCTGTGAGGGTTGCTCCAAATCCTTAAAAAATCCTTTGCCGATGTGGGCAATGAGCATGCGTTGGCGATAGTGTAAGATGTGCGTGTCTGGAACGGTGGTCCCATCGTATGGAGTCATCGTTGGCCAAGAGAACCTCTTGGGGACTTCGCTGTAAGCAATAGCGTCAACGAAAGGTGTATCTGCGTAGGAGTTGGGTGTGCTCCTGAAAATCGGTGCAGCTACTCCCGACAGACGCTTTATCTTGTTCTCCATGGCTTCTAGCCTCCCCGTTAGCATGGTTCCATACCAAGGGCCTCGTTAGCGTTTCCCTCCTAGGGTTTGCTAGGACCACTTTTGTGGTAAGAGCCAGGGGTCTAGGTGAGACCTGAGCTTGGATTTTGATGCATTCGAGCTCCTTAACGACCTTCGGTTGCATCTCGCCTAGGGTTTGTATTGACAGGACTTTCCTTTTGAATCTGGCATGCCTCTCGTCGTCTTTGCCATTGTCCTCGAGCGTGTCAGCATCTGTCTCCGCCGTTAAGGCTTTGAGAACAGTATTCTTGTCTTCTAACTCCTTCAGATGAGCTTCGTTTTCTTTTAGTTTCAACGCGATCAGCTCATATTCTTGCAGCATTTCACCAATTTGCTCGTGCTCTTGAAGCTTCGCCGCGATTTGCTCGTGCTCTTCAAGCTCCGCCACGATCACACTGTCGTTAGCTATCTCGGGTACTTTCCCTTCAGTTGTATTCGCAGCTACTTCCTTAGACACAAATTCGAGGTTTTTGCTACCTCCTCGTTTGGATGAACTGCCGGATTCGCTCATCTTTGATGCTTTGTTCTTATTGAAACCTCCCCTTCCTTCTAGCGCCAAACTGTTTGGTGGGGTTTTTTGGATGTTCTTTGATGGAGAAGAA
Organism: Anastatica hierochuntica; assembly: GCA_900406275.1. Taxonomy (NCBI): domain Eukaryota; kingdom Viridiplantae; phylum Streptophyta; class Magnoliopsida; order Brassicales; family Brassicaceae; genus Anastatica; species Anastatica hierochuntica. The sequence goes on along the minus strand of OVAN01012143.1, from coordinate 2,625 downwards.
CAAGAACAAGATATGTCGGTGGTTTTTAGGGTTTTTGAAGAGGAAAGATGAGCGAAAGTGACAAAGTATGCAAAAGACTCTTCTTTATTGATGAATAAGAGGTCAATTACAATATGTGTATGTTTTTCGGGTGCAAAGTCTCAGATCTTTGAATTAGGGATCTTCCCTTTATATTTATAACTTTCGAGTTAGGAAATTTCCATAGATTTTATGGATAACTTCTATATTCTAGCGTATCATACATAAGGAAAATGTACCAAGATTCAGTAAGGTATTTGTCCTTATCTCTTAAGCTCTTAGACCGACTTAGGGGATATTCGCCCTACCTTGGCTATGGCCTCGGCTTGGCGATGGTGTCTTTAGCTATGGCCTTGGTTAGCACATGCAACTAGGGGGTTTATTTATATATCCTTGGTCTAGGCTATGGCGGGACTATAAGGGAATAAAATTACCCCCAACAAACTCCATGGTAACTTTGCTGATTTAGTTAAGAATAAGAGCGTTACGACTCCCCAAGGTCTGGACCAAGGCGTAGAGGCACTGTTAGCACCCGCATCGCTTATTTCCACTGTTGTCGGTCATTTTGTTGCTTCCGTGTTATTGTGGAAACAGTCGAGTTTTGTGAAACTTTTATTATGTATCTCTTTTGATCCTCGTATAGCCTTCCCTTTGCCTTAAGAGTTTTTGTATTCATAGACTTTGCTTTGGCTTTGGATGTAAAGTCATTTGGGCCTTACCCTTATTATTTGGAATGAATATTCCCTTGGTTCTTTATGCCTTTCTTGCATTTTATTGAAATATGATCTGTAAATTTTTGGAGAAAATCCCCCCCAGACGATCATGCAAATCATTTTTAGAACCTCTTACTTGGCAAGCAACCAAGGTAGAGAAAATATTTAACTTTATCTATGAAGTATATAAAAGATGAAGGGACTTTCCCTTATTTTGGGCCTCAGCCTGATAGAGATCGGTTGGATTCTGGTAAGGACATGAAGCTTTGACCAAGGTTTACCAACAAATAATCATGACCGTTTTCATTTGTTTGGGTTGCCCAGCTATCCTTGGTACTTTGATAGGGCTAGACAAGGAAGTAAATGACCATAGTCCAAGTATAATTGTAGTACCTTGATACCTTGGTTAAAATTTGTAGAGAGCGAGGTTTTCCCCATGTGCCTTGACCTTGGTCATCAGGGGTATTTCTTTTGCTCGTGACCGTAGTCGTTGTGTTAGTTAGGCGTCAAAACAATCTCCACTTTCAAGAGAGGGCTCCCCAAGATGGGGATCTGTACAAAGATTTGACCAAGTACCAATGCAAGACCATGGAGGATGTGCTATTAAGAGCTTGATTGTAGATCAAGTGGCAACAAGATCTTGCCCGTCAAACCTCCAACACAACTAAGCAAGACAATAAGGTGGTCAGAGTGATAAAGGGAGCCATGAAGAAAGGCCCTATGACTGATCACCCAAGGAAAAAATAGGTGAAACGCTAGGGATAACTATCGACCCCTGAGCATAGCAGTGACAACCTGGGCAAACATCCCTAACATCTCAATCAAAGGTGTTGAATTGGTGAATGTGTTGAGGCAAATGGGCACCGAAGTTAACTGTTCATTGATGATNCTGCGATTCAAAAGCCTAGCAAAATTTTGCGATTGATTTGCGAGGAAACAGTCGCAAATTCCTAGCAAAATTTTGCTAGGATTTTGCGACTGCGCGGTCGCAAATCAGTAGCAAAATTTTGCTACCGCTTTTTCTTTCGCAAATTCCTAGCAAAATTTAGCTTGGAATTTGCGAGTGTTTACTCGCAAATCTCTAGCAAAAGTTTGCTAGGAAA
>OVAN01012142.1:0-14009 GCA_900406275.1 Anastatica hierochuntica | reverse complement strand
TGTTCCTATCATTAATAAAGACATCCTTCTCATTAGTTTCTCAACACTTTATCCATATTAAAGCGCTTTAACACCCTTTTGGTGTAGTTTGATTGATGCACAAATATTTCATCTTTCAGGTGCTCGATCTGGAGTCCAAGACAAAACTTTGTCATACCAAGATCTTTCATTTCGAACTCTTCTTTCATATGAGTTAGTGCATCATCAATTTCCTTTTGACTACCAGTTATGTTCAAGTCATCAACATATACAGCGACGTTTACAAATCCTGACAAGGATTTCTTAATAAAGACGCAAGGGCATATCGCATTGTTTACATAATCTTTATTAAATATGTACTCGCTTAAGCGATTGTACCACATGCGTCCAGATTGTTTTAATCCATATAGTGATTGTTGTAACTTGACTGAATATTTCCCCTTAGGCAATGCTTCTTGCATTTTTTAACCTTCAAGGATCTTTAATCCCTTGGGAATTTTCATATAAATATCACTATCAAGTGATCCATATAAATATGCAGTCACAACATCCATCATGTACATTTCTAATTTGTTGGATGCCGTTAAACTCATCAACTACCTGAATGTGATTGCATCAATAACACGGGAATAAGTTTCTTCAAAACCAATTCCCGGTCTTTGAGAAAACCCTTGTGCCACAAGTTGGGCTTTATATCTTGTGGCCTCATTTTTCTCATTTGTTTTTCCCACAAAGACCCATTTGCATCCAATTGGCAATACATCTTCAGGTGTAATGGCAACTGGTCCAAAGACATTACATTTATTCAAAGAGAGTAATTCAGTTCTCATGGCCATTTGCCATTTCTCTCAGTCAGGCCTTTCATGGCACTCTGATAAAGATTTTGGATACAGATCCTCAATCTCATCATCAATTTCTTCAGATACAGAAAAGGAAAACATTCCATCAATATCCTCTATCTCATCTCTAACCCATAATTTCTCAGTATGGGTATAATTGAAAGAGATCTCATGTTTTTCTGTATCATTTTCATCTTCTGGATGAATTTCACATAGTCCTTCTGGAACCTCTTCACATATGCCTTTTGGACATTTTTCTTTGTGTGACTGATGTGTTGGTATTTTAGTAGCTTTTACTATGATTTTTACACGAGATTTATGGTTTATAGTATGTATTCGGATCTTTTTGGCGCAGATTTGTGTTCTTTTGTGTTTTTACAGGAATCGAGTTTGGATGTGCGAAAAGAATGCATTTTAGATGGATTTCAAGCATCGAAGGAAGTTTCTTGAGGGCTAGGAAATATCCAATCAGTTGGACAAGGATCGATCGATCCGTGTCCCTGGATCAGTCGATCCCTGTCCCGATTTTCAGACTGATTATTAAGAAAAACCAAACCGAACTTATCTTGAACCGGATTTCATAACAAAAAACTAGGCTCGTGTTTCTTGTTTCATTATGCACTTTTTCTGAGTTCTTGAGAGCAATAGAGAGATTTGTAACCTAGGGAGAAGAAGCATCTTTTGTACTTCGAATCTACGAAGCTTTCTGAACCCTTGCTCTTTATTTTTGTTAAATACAATCATGTCTCTCTTTGATTTGATATGTGTTTATCCGATTATCATGATTGAGTAGTCTATTCATTGGGTTTAGGGTTCTCACATGGGGATTCATGATTTGTTGACATAGAATTGTATAATTAGATATTTAATCAATTGAAACTTCATCTAGGATTTTTCGTAATGCATGAAATTAAACTCATCACTTAGTTTCTAATCTTAGGTAATTTAACGCCTAGAAAGTGTTTGTTTAATGTCTGAAAGAATCCTAAATGAGCAATCCTTCTTAAGCCAATGGAAGTTGATGTTTAAGTAAATTGTGAACCTATCAAACCTGTTTAGAATGCATGATTAGAAATTGAGAGTCAACGAAAGTTAGTCTCGAGGTTTCTAATACATAGGGAATTGATACTACGGAATTAGATCAGTTCTATATTAGTGTTTGAGTTCAAGACGGTTTAAAACTTGTTCCCTAATCTATAATTTAAATCAAAAATGAATTGTTTGCTTGAGAATACCCTATGCCCAAAACTTCTTTGATTGAATTACAACCCCATCGTTGTTTGCTTGCCTACTTTGCTTTCTTTATTTTGGTATTTGCATCTTCTAAAAGACATCTTTTTAGCTTTAGCCCGCTGTTTGATCTGATATTCTTTGTGCTACCTTTGGTCTCTATGGATTCGATCTCGAACCACTACAATGTACTTTTGTGCGCTTGCAATGTTTTCTCGGGCGAAAACCTGAGCTATCAAGTTTTATGGCGCCGTTTTCGCGGACCAATAGGTTGTCTTAGAACTTAGGATCATTGCGTGCCTAAGGCATTTTTATTTATTTCGTTTAATCTCTTCTTTTTCTTCTCTGGTTTTGTGTTTTCAGGTGCATGAACAGGCCTCATACTAGAAGCCAAGGATCGCGAATCTTCTCGAATTCAAGCCTGAGCCTTTGCGTTTAGAGAGACAGAAGAAGAAAGAGAACTTACTAGAGGTTATTGAAGAATTTGAGTTTGCTGAAATCATGGGTGACAACTTGGGGGAACCCATTCAAGTTCATCAAAATCCTCTCTTTCCTGGACTCCTTCCAGGAGATACTCCACCTGCTGGTGGTGGTGCTAATGCTGGTGCTCAGCAAGCTGGCCAGCAAAATGTTGCAGGTGAGGGGCAACAACGTGCAAATCAACCTCAACAGAGGATGACTCTGGCGCAACATGACACTCCAGAGGCTTTCTATGCGAATCGTTCTGGGATTCCTCTGCCTCCCATAGAGAGAAGGGACTTTGAGATTAAGACAGGTCTCATTAACTTGGTGCAGCAGAATCGGTTTCACGGGTTGCCATCACAGAACCCAATGCACCATCTAGATAAGTTTGAAACCATATGCAATACTATCCAGCACAACGGAGTACTTGCTGAAGCTCTGAAATGCAGGTTGTTCACTTTCTCTCTGAATGACAAAGCTACAAGATGGTACAATAGTCTAGAGTCTTATTCTCTGAGGTCATGGGACAAAATTAAAGCTGCTTTTCTTGGGCATTTCTTCACGAAATTGAGGTCTATGTCTCTCCAAAACAAGATTGCAGGATTTCACCAATTAGGTTATGAGAGTTTTCATGCAGCTTGGGAAAGATTCAGAGAGTACCTCAATGATTCCCCTCATCATGGGTTCTCAGATTGGAATCTCTTTAACATTTTCTATAATAGGGTTGAGGAGAAGTATCACAATGCTATGGACACCGCGAGTAATGGTAATTTCATGACCAAGACTGTAGAGGAAGCTTACATGCTGGTGAACAACATGGCTAATAGTCAGGCCAATTGAAGATCAGACTATGATCGTGGTAGAGGAGTTGTGTCATCATATGCGAAGAGAATTAATGATATGTAGTCAAAATTCGATGAGCTAATGAGGAGAGATTAACAACGAGTGAACTTTGTTGGAGAGCATAACGATGCACCTATTCTTCAAGAGCAGAAGATGGGACAGATGTATCAGGAATTCAAGTCTGAGGAGCTGAATGATGGACAAGCAGATGTGAGGAGGTCAAGGGAATTTTGGTAACAGAGGTTTCAACCAATAGAACCAGTTACAGAACAAGCCATACCAACATAATCAGAGTGTCTTCAACAGCGGATTTCAGAACAAGAATAAGAGCGGTAGCTTCAGAAACAGTGGCTATCAACAGAAGTAGTTTGGTTCAGGATGATTCAAGAACAACTATCAGTCGGGTTATAAGAATCTGAACCAAGGACAACTTCTACATCTTTTGAAGATAGTGATCTGAAACAAATGCTCCACAAAGTGCTAAAAATCATACTAAGTATGCTGCAGAGATCAATCAGAAAGTCGATGGCATGCACAATGACCTCAATGGGAAGTTCGAGGCTATGAGTGTTCGAATGAAGATGCTGGAAACACAGTTTGCTCAAACTTTTGCGAGCAATAGAGCTCCCCCTGGTGTCATTCCAGCCAAACCTGAGAAGAATCAGAAGGAATGCTACAATGTTATCACAGATCAAAGTAGAAAAGGGATGAAAACTTTTCAGGGACAATGATCGATCAATCTCTGGCTGAGGATCGATCGATTCCTGTATCAGACAACCATGGAAAATTGTGAAATTTGGCGATTGATCGATCATTTAACACGATCGATCGATCAGAAAAGAAGGACAAGGATCGATCGATCCCTTTCCCTGGATCGATTGATCCATGTCCTGACGAGAGGGTATCAAATTTTCGTGATGAAACGAATATGCAGGAGGTTGAGGATCAGTATGTGCCACCCCCGCCTTATGTTCCCATGCCTCCGTATCCTTCCAGACATTGTCAAAAGATCAAGGAACGCGAGTATGAGAAACTAAAGAATCTAGTTAGTGAATTACATGAGCGATTGCCTTTCGTTTAAGCAGTCAGGATGGTATCGTCTCTTAAGAGGTACATGAAGGAGATTCTCTCAGATTGCATGACCTTTGAACAAGGTTTATCGGGTTTTTACTATGAAGTGTAGCGCAGTTCTGCAGAATATTGCACCAGAGAAACGCAAAGATCCAAGTCCTTTTGTTTTGCCTTACAGGATTGGATCTCTTACCTTCGAGAGATGTCTATGTGATTTGGGCTCTGGAGTTAGTTTGGTGTCAATGTCTGTCTCGTAGAGGCTGAATATGGTGAACTATAAGCCCACGAAGATGTCCTTGATACTTGCTAATAGATCAATTCGGAACCAAATAAGCATTCTCGATAACATTCTTGTTGGTGTTGGGAAAGGCTATGTATACACTGATTACGTAGTCTTGGAGCTTGACGAAGAACCCAAGGATCCTATCATCTTGGGGAGACCATTCTTATCTACTGCTAGAGCGATGATTGATGTTCAGAAAGGTCAGATTGATGTGTAGTTGGGTAAACTAGATGGTTTTGTTTTCAATCTCGAGAAGTCAACAAAGACGCCTACCATAGATGGGCAAACATTTTGGGTTGACACATTGACTGAAGTGATTGAAGAGGTTGTGGATGAACCTTACACTGAGGAATCTTTCCATATTTCCTTATCACGAATTGTCTAAGAGGATGGTTTATGGAGTAAAGACACATTGGTGATTGCTGAAAAGAACGACGTCAAAGAAGTTATGGATGGAGACATTCATTCTACAATGAGAAAACTCAAGACCATAAAGAAAGTGAAGCAGAAAGAGAAAAATACTGAGGAGAGTTCAGAGTTGACTTTGATCTCTCTAGGATGCGAGGGAAGTGCTATTGAGTACAAAGTGAAGCGTAAAGGCAGATTCAGACCTTTCTCAAAGGTCAGGGCCATCCCTACACCAGAGTTTAAAGAGAAGGGAGCAGTTGTTGTGACGAAAGCGATGAGCAGCATCCTTGAGCTGAAGATTTTCGTTGGTGGAGCTTGCTTCTGGGCGAGTTCCAAGGCCCTTCCATACTGATCCATCGCCACTACTGTCAGGCTCGTGACTTTAAACAAGCGCTGAGTGGGAGGCAACCCACTAGGTAATTTTCTTTTTCTTTTTAGTTAGTTTTGTAGTGTTTTTGGATTTTGTGCTTTGGTTTTTGGTGCCTTTTACGTCTTTCGTGTTTTTAGCCTTTTAATTGCAAGAAAAAGATCACCAGACAGACGGACAGGGATCGATCGATCCCTGTCCATGGATCGATCGATCCCTGTCTCATTTACACGGCTACATCACACATTTTCAGGTAAGTTTGCTTATTCCCTTTTTTTTTTCTTTTCATCTTGATTTTATTTTTCTTTTTTATTTTCTACTTACCCCTTCCTTGGATTTGTTTGACACCGAGACAGTGTGAGATAAGTCTGGGGGAGGCTACGTATGTTTTCCTTTTTCTTTTGGTGTTTTTTGAGTCATTTTGATGTTTTTATTGAGTCAGTTATGGATTGTTTATGCTTCATGATGATTTCAGACTATTATCTCTACGCATTGCACTTCATTTATGTTTTCATTAACCATTTCATTTGGACGTTTAGAGCAGGCCAACCGGAATAGCTCATGACCAAACTCCCCACCAAAAATCTCTGGAACTCAGACTTTTTCTGAAATGTTATTAACTCTGTTTTATTTAGCCTACTAATAAACTTAATTGCTTTGATCCAGGAACTTGAAATTAGAAATCAAACCCATCATTCAGGATTACATCCCCATTCTTTTTACCATTCTTTTCAGCAATCCTGAGTGACCAGACTCATGTTTAGTCTGGCAAAACACCCTTACCTTATCTCATTGAATCTCCATGCATTTCTTTTTGATCTTATATGCACACATGTGTAAAAACAATGGAGAGAATAGGGTAGACGTGATCCTTCTAATTCCTTAGGTAGGATTGAGAAATTTAGGCGGTTTAGACACGGTCCTGAGTGTCTGGTTTCTCGGTGTTGGGTGTTTTGGCTGTTTGGATGGATATGTTGCATTTCTTCATGTTGTATGGGTGTTCTAGAGTTTAAAAATGTCATTGATATGCTAATTTCTTCCAGATTTTCGTTCTGAAAAAAAATTAAAATACGAAAATGCTTTTATTTTCTTTTTATCTGGTTTAGAAATTAGCATTTGCATATTATTTTGTTGATTGGATTCACCCTAAAGAATGCACATATTTGGTTTACTTTTTGATTGGTGGTTTGAGCTTGGGTAGTTAGGGGACATGGATATCAATATACTCTTTTTCTCCTGTGATTTTGCATAATGTCTTGCCTTTTGACGTAGTTTTTGATACCCGGAATACTCTAAGCCTCGCCATTAAAAGCCTTGAATACCTAGCCTGATTTCCTGATTATGAGTTCGTCGATGAAAAGTTTCACGCCTATCTTGAATGAATGTAGAGATTTATTAACATGGAAGCTGAGTTTGCAGGTTCAGATTTTAGAGTATGGATGGGCTTGGGCGACTATGCAGCGATTCGTGGGGAAAATGTTCTAACTGTTTTGAATCTATATGGTGAGTGAAAGTAGCGCAGAGTAAGGTTTTCTGATAGCATAACATCCATTTGGTTTTCGAGTTTTTTTTCCCGCAGGCTTAATCTTCGTTTCCTTTACTTGAGGACAAGCAAAGATTCAAGTCTAGGGGATTTGATGTGTTGGTATTTTAGTAGTTTTATTATGGTTTTTACACGAGATTTATAGTTTTTAGTATGTATTCGGATCTTTTTGGCGCGAATTTGTGTTCTTTAGTGTTTTTACATGAATCGAGTTTGGATGTACGAAAATAATGTATTTTGGATGGATTTCAAGCATCGAAGGAAGTTTCTTGAGGGCTGGGAAATATCCAATCAGATGGACCAGGATCAATCGATCCCTGTCCCTAGATCGGTCGATCCCTGTCCTGATTTTCAGACCGATTTTTACGATGATCCAAACCAAACTTATCTTGAACCGGATTTCATAACAAAAACCTAGGCTCGTGTTTCATGTTTCATTATGCACTTTTTCTGAGTTTTTGAGAGCAATAAAGAGATTTGTAACCTAGGCAGAAGAAGCATCTTTTGTACTTCGAATCTGAGAAGCTTTATGAACCCTTACTCCTTATTTTTGTTAAATACAATCATGTCTCTCTTTGATTTGATATGTGTTTATCCGATTATCATGAGTGAGTATTCTATTTGTTGGGTTTAGGCTTCTCACATGGGGATTCATGATTTGTTGTCATAGAATTGTATGATTAGAGATTTAATCAATTGTAACTTCATCTAAGATTGTTCGTAATGCATGAAATTAAACTAATCACTTTGTTTCTGATATTAGGTAATTTAACGCCTGGAAAGTGTTTTTTTAAATGCCTGATCTTTGATGTTTAAGTGAATTGTGAACCTATCAAATCTGTTTAGAATGCATGATTAGAAATCGAGAGTCAACGGAAGTTAGTCTCGAGGTTGCTAATACATAGGGCATTGATACTACGGAAGTAGATCAATTCTATATTAGTGTTTGAGTTCAAGACGGTTTAAAACTTGTTCTCTAATCTATAATTTGAGTCAAAAATGAATTGTTTCCCTGAGAATACCCAACGCCCAACAATTCCTTTGATAGAGTTACAACCCCATCGTTGCTTGCTTGTCTACTTTGCTTTCTTTATTTCGATATTTGCATCTTCTAAAAGACATCTTTTCAGCTTTAGCCCGCTATTTGATCTGACATTCTTCGTGCTATGTTTGGTCTCTGTGGATTTGATTTCGTACCACTACAACATACTTCTGTGCGCTTGTAGTGTTTTCTCGGACGAAAACATGAGCTATCAGTGACACATCTAGAATACTTCCGCCGCATATATTTTGTGGTTATTTTGTGCCCTTTTCATTTCGCTCACCAATTTCTTTTTCTTTTCGGGAATCTTATCTTTAGACCACATGGGTCTCCCCTCTTTAACTGAACCCTCGATTCATTCATTTTATTTCCATCTATATGTTCTTCAGGAACATTGATTCTTGATGGAACATTTTCTGCAGGAGCATATGATTTCGTAACTTTTTTGTATCGGTAAACGCATCTGGTAACTGACTTGCCATATTCTGCATATGCATAATTTTCTAAACTTCCAGCTCCCGTATATTAGTAGGGGGATTTATGTGTACCAAAGATGGCTTACACCATGTTATATCTTTTGGAATATCTTTAATTCCACCCCCTAACATTGGGAATTCATCTTCATAAAAGTGGAATTCGATAAAAAGAGTCGTAATTATATCACCAGTGAGTGGTTAAAGATACCGAATGATAATTAGTGACATATACCCCCACATAAATTCCCAATCTCCTCTGTGGCCCCATTTTTGCTTGTTGCGGAGGGGCAATAGGAACATCTACCGCACATCCGAACACACGTAGATGGGATATATCTCGCTCTCGGCCCAACAATAATTGTAGTTGAGAATGTTCATGATATGCACTTCATTTTAACTGGAGTGCCGCAACATGCAAAATAGCATGTCCCCATATTAAAATTGGGAGTTTTATTCTCAATATTAATTGTCTTGCAATTAGTTACAACCTTTTAATCAAGGACTCGGCCATGCCATTTTGTGTATGATCATGGGGAACTGGATGCTCAACATCAATCCCCATTGACAATATTAAAGGCTTGTGAAGTAAATTCACAAGCATTATCAAGCCTTACTTTCTTTATCATATAATCAAGAAATTGTGCTTTTAATTGTTTGGGTAATAAATTTTTCGAAAGCCATGTTTCTCGTGGTCAATAGACACACATGTGACCATCCACTGGATGTGTCAATCAATTCCATAAAATATTGAAATGGCTCGCACTTGGATGAAACAGTCCACATATGTCACCATGTAATCTTTCCAAAAATGATGTGATTCATTTCCAACTTTGGTTAATGATGACCGAGTTATCATTTTTCCTTGAGAACAAGCATTACATAATAATTCAACATATCATGACTGAACCAGGGTGGCCAAGTCTTTCATGTCTTACATTAAATGTTCTAGTAAACTCTTGGTTTACTGCAACATATGATTCAACCATATTTATTCTTGTGCAATATAACCCAGAAGATAACAGTGAAAGTTCTTCGAATATCTCTTTTCCTTCTGATATAATGCAAAGGTATTCAATGCCATCCTTATTCATACTATCTATATGATATCCGTTCTTTCGAATATCTTTAATAATTATCAAATTTATGTGAGACTTAGGGGAAGATAATGCTTCGTTTATCTCAAATATCGTTCCCCTTGGCATTGAAATATTTGCTCTTCCAGATCCCATTATAATCTTTGCATTACCAAATAAGGTATTCACGCTTCCAACAAAATCTTTAGTTTTGAGACTGGAGAAATATTTTTCATCTTCAAATATAGTATGCGTTGTCGTACTATCTGCCAAGCATATTTTTCCCTCCTTATTCTCAACTTTTGACTTATTTTGGTGTTGAAATATAAAGCATATATTAATAAATGAAGGTAAAATCTTACACAAAAGTTACTTACATTATATTTTACAAACCAAGTATTTTGTAAACCAACTTTTAAAACATATTATTCATTCCGCCAAAACATATATTATTTATAAGAAAACTTGTTATCATGGTGTACTGCTCTTATTCATTTCTTTTCTCAGTTGATACTTCAGAATCAGCGATATCTAGATGAGCATCGTCACTTAAACCTTCAAAGGACGGTCCAGATTCATCAAAGAGAAAGTTTTTTTTCAACATTCTTCCCTTTTCTCTTGAGTGATTCTTGGTATAGATTGGTCAAATTTTTTGAGGTACGACAAGTACGAGCCCAATGCCCTTTCATGTCACATCTATAATAAGCATGCTCTTTCTCATTCCACGAACAAAATCACTTTCTGGAAGTTTCTTATTTCCATCTCTAACCTTAAAATATGTTGGCTTGAACTCCTCTTCCATAGCCTCGTGCACCATTAGGCCCACAACCATGGCCACAACATCTCCTGCGCTCACATCCACGTCCTCTTCAGTTACTAAAACTGGAAGATGCAACATTCACTTCAGGAAATGTTGTTGAACCTGTTGGACGCGATTGATGGTTTATTATTACATGTTCATTATTCTGTTCCGGAACAAGCAGAACATGCATTAACTCAGAATATTTGGTGAATCATCTTGCCCAGTATTGTTCTTGCAAGATTACATTTCCAGGATGAAATATTTTGAGTGTCTTTTTCAAGCATATCATAATCTTTAACACTCTCACCACATAACACTATCCTCGATACAATTCCAAACAAAGCCGAGTTATACTTGCTCACGTTTTTGTAATTTTGAAACCGGAGATTCAACAAATCATGTTTGGACTTCGGTAAGATCACATATCTCTGGTGATCAAATCTATCCTTTAAATATATCTTATTATATATTCATCTTTTAACCCGTCATGTAAATGGTGACGGAGAAACATCATGGCTTTTTCCTTTTTCTCATTTGACATCGTTTTCATACCATCAATAGTTTCAAGAAATTTACTTCTAACCATGGTTTTACACCTACTATCCATGTCATATAATTTTTCCCAGAAATATCTAGGGCACCAATTTTGAGCTCCGTCAAATTTGACATGATAACTGTAAATTTAATTTAACAAAGTTCTTTAAACTTTTACTTTTAAATGAAAATAATAAAATTTTAAGAATAAGATAACATAATAACATAAAATTAAATTGTTAGCTTTGCATGACGGCCTAGCCATCTTGTGGGCTGAGTTAGTAAGTAACGTAAAATAAAAGTTAACTTGCATAAATTAAAAGAGTTAGCTTGTTAGCATAAACGTAAATTAAAAGGGTTAACATGTTAGCATAGACATAAATTAAAGGGGTTAGCTTGTTAGCATAACATAAATTTAAAGGTTGACAAGACAGTGTTCGTCCTTTAACATAAACATAAATTAAAAGGTTGACAGGCGATGTTTGTCCTTTAACATAAACATAAATTAAAAGGTTAAAATATGATGTTTTTCCTTCAACATAACCATATATTAAAAGATTCACATATGATGTTTTTCCTTTAACATAAACATATATTAAAAGGTTAACAGGCGATGCCTGTCTTTTTAAAAAAAAATTAAAATTTAAAATAAGTTACTATAAATTTAAACATTATCTTGTTTCGGTATAGTGACAGTCATGCTGATAATGTATTAAAGATTATATAATTATCTATTGATTATTATTCCTTATGAGCGTTTGAGTTATAAATATATAATATATTTACTTTATTTTAGTGATATTGAAATAGAGAGAACGTGGAAGTGAGGAAGTAACAAGAGAGTTGTATAATATTTCTTATTATGTTGTTTCTCTCTCTTAGTAAAATCTTCTAGCTTTATACAAGACTATCCTATTTATAGGACAAGGTAAGTCGGTAGAAGAAAACTTACAAATAAAATAATCTAATATATAAAAGATGACCAATTCTCTCCAGAAAATCGCCACATCATCATTTTATTCTTTCGAGAGATTGACATGTGGCACTAAAAAGCTCTTTGAATTCATGTTTCAACAGTTTTGTAACTTTTCGTATTCTCTTTTAATTAGTATTTAATGCTGGTGTTTACTTATTGGTTCGAAGAAAAAAAACATTAATCTTTTATTATGATTAAATGAGAATCAAAGTTACATTGGTGTGTATTTGTCTTCTCTCTTTTATCACATATACGTACATTAAAAATTTAACAACAATTTAATACAAAAACAAAAAGACAAAAAAAACATTCACATATAACATATAAATATTGTTTGACAATTATTTTTACCCATTGCTTTGTGCTGAAGAGATGGATTACCGAAAAAAGGCTAATGAACTTATTGAACAATCTCGCACCCAGAACTCATGAAGTATGTCTATAATTTCCTAAATAAAATTCTGCACATTTTTCTGGTTAGTTTTGATTCATAAGTCTCGATTTTTAGAGAAGTTTTTTCACTCTAAACAATTAGTTTAGTTAATATCTATAATTAGAATTGTTAAATCTAACAACTGAGGCGGCCACACGTTCAACTACCTCGCCAATGATGGATTAAGTGAGTGATTCATTATCTACTTTTGGAATGTATTTCTTACGTTTTTTACACCACTCGATGCTTGTCTCGCTCAAATCGTATTTGAATTGTGCATTTTGAGTCGTATGGTTTCTCTCTCTAGCTTCATGTACCAAGCTTTTAAGGTTTAAATCTATACATATTGATTGCAATAAATACCCGTGGTTTTTTTTGGTTGATACTATGTGGGAAGAATACCACCATTGATCTGTATTCTCACCGTGAGATTGATTTTGTTCTAATTTGTGCACCGTATTGTGTTGTTGCAGTTTATTCTGCTTGGAGGCAGACTTGATGGCCTTTTTGGAAATAGTGAAAGAAGATTTTAGCAAGAGATATGGTGGGGGAAAGGTTGTTAGTGCTCAAGCTAACAGCTTGGATAAAGATTTTCAAATCTTGAAGTGTATAGTGGGGGTACTTATTTTGAATCTCTTTGTTTATGATTGAGTTTATGTATGGTGGGTTTTGAGGTAACTTCATTGATACTACAGTGTACGTGATGATTATGAGATGGTAAGGAAGGTCGGGAGGGGAAATAAAGTGATGTCTTTGAAAGCATCCATGCAACTAATAAAGAGAACTGCATTATCAAGATTTTGAAGTCTGTGAAGAAGAAGAAGGTTAGTACATAATTCGAGAAACTATAAAATAATTCTCCTAAAAAATTCTAGTATACAACATTATCATTCGAGTATCTTTTGATAAAATCTCCTCTTTTTTCTTATCTTTTATTGATGATTGGGTTTTGTATGTTATTTTTATAGAGTCTTATAATATAAGTTGTACCGTATCATTTGTTAAAATATTCATTTTTATGATTTTTTTAGTATGAGCAAGTTCATTATTATTCTTTTTAGTATGATTTTTTTCTCTTGACTTTTTTCTTTTTTCTCTTGTCTTTTACAACAATGAAATAAAACTTGATGTTTTGTCTTCTAATAATCGCATTATCGATGTCAATGCTTCGTTCTATGGTTTTAAAGTATCAATTTCTTTTGTTTATGGTGAACCGGTGGCTGTGAATAGGTATATTGTTTGGGACAAACTAATGGAAATAGGGACCAATAGATCAAATGCTTGGCTGATAATAGGCGATCTTAATGAGTTAACTGGAAATCATGAGAAGAAAGGGGGTAAGATGAGGAACGCTGCATCCTTTGTCCCTTTCAACCAAATGCTTAGACATTGCGGGATGGTGGAATTTCCATGTGCAGGAGACCAATTTTCATGGAAAGGAAAGCGGAATAATCAGAATGTCTACTGTAAGCTAGACAAGGCTGTAGATAATGAGGAATGGCATAATATTTTTCNAATGAGGAATGGCATAATATTTTTCGTCACTCTAAGGTGGAATATTTAGCAAGGATCGGTTCTGACCACCGACCAATATTGTTGAGATCTAATTATAAGCTAGAGAAATATTACAAAAATTTCCGCTTTGATA
>OVAN01012141.1:1586-14010 GCA_900406275.1 Anastatica hierochuntica | reverse complement strand
AGCCTTCTTCTTTTTTCTTTTTGGGCTTGGTTTCAAGACACCAAGCCTAGGTCCAACAACGAGAAGATATCTCATCAGAGAATATGTTTCTAGACAGAGACATTGTGTTCTTGTCATTAGGAGATGGGTTTGGTGGAGGAGGATCTAGTGAAGGAGAAGATCTAAATGGTGGGATTCCATTGGTTTCCTCTTTGATCGGTTCGGCAATGGTTTGGACGGTTATCAAAAGAAGAAGAAGAAACATAGCAATCTTGAGCGAGCCTTGTGGTCCAGTGGTAGTGGACGGGCCTTGGATGCTAACACATTATGGGTTCGATTCTTTTGCTGCGGAAATTAAGTCACATTGTCTCTGTTCACCCACACGAATATGGGTATTTACTTTCGGTCCATTTGAATATCCAGTGAAGGAGTCTATATATGGACTGGCCTCATACCCAGAGGTTAAGTCTAGTTCGTCATCGACTTGAATTTAACTTTTTTTTAACAAAAAAACATAACAATCTTCAATGTTGTTTTTTTTTTTTGTTGTAATCAATCTTCAATGTTGTTGCAGAGAATTTCATGATTTTTGTTGTTGTTGTGTTTGTATCTTAATAATGATGATGAGTTTTAACAGGACCTGTTTTGGTTAGTTCATGGGAGTATAAATAGGTGGAGATATAGAGAACACTATAGAAAATATAATTTGTTCTACAATATTAAGAAAGAAAATATGAAAGACAATTTTACAATTTGCTTTATTCCAATGAAATGATTTTGCGTGGTAGTTTAGTTTTTTTAGTAATTATTCGTAATTGATTATATCTTAAAAATAGAAACTTTTATTCAAAAATTTATATAATTTGCTAGATTTTTAAAGTGTCAAATTTGTTACTAGATGTTGATACGTATACTCTTAACTATATCTAGTTTTTACAATTTCTGGATGTGATATGTTTATGTATCTTTAAAGATCCAAAGTGGTGCTGTGTTTATTATCAAAGATCCATATTATTTAATTAGATACTTCAAAGCTAACAAAAACATTTACCGTAACTAGACATAAATTTATTAATTTCTTTTATCAAATTCATAAACAAAAAGATTTCTTTTGTCAAATCTCCTTTTTTACATCTTTATTCTAATTTTCTATAATGTAAATTTTAAGCAACTAACATAATAAATAAATTTTGGCCAGGAGTGTAATAATCTTTTTATGAATACCATTGCAAGATATTTCTCATAATTGGAAAACAATACATATTTGTCAAAGACAACCCAATTAAGAGCAAAACAAAAAAAAAATTCAGTTTTAGCTTATTTTCATATAAAAATTAAGGACTCTTAAAATTACATATCATATACTATATACCTATTTGCTATCAAATTCAATTTTTAGCATTTAATTACTGTAAGTGTTCTATTTCATTGATTAAGAAAAGTAAATATACAGTTAAAAAATTGAATTAGACTCTAGTACTCCAATACCTTGAGAAGTTAGAAGAAAGAGTTCTTGGCACTTTCTTCTTCTATGGTAAAACCTTTCTTACTTCCTTAGCTTAGCACATCCACTGAACAACGCAAATTGTCTCTTTCGACTTCTTCGTGATCGAACATTAGTTCCTTTGATCTATTCTCAAGTGATCAAAAACGTCGAAAACTTTGAGATTTTGAAGTGGTTTCATTTCATTTCACCATTAAAGAAAAGATTGTCAAGTAAAACTCACCTTGTTTGTTCTTGGAGACTTTTGTGTGTTCCAACAGAAAAGTAGACTACAAACTCCTCTTCCTGATCCTGATACATATCTGTTACACAAAATCATACAAAACAACTGTTTGTTATGATGATCTGATTCGGTTTTTTTTTTCTTTTACACGAATCAAGATTTTACTTACAGATTATCTTTGTTGTTTGTGAAGTTGTTATCATGGAGTAAACTCGGAGAAACAGGACACTGCTCCATTCTTTTATCATTCTGGTTCTCCTGAAACTCAGCCATTTCACAAATCTTCAAATCTTGAACTCCATTGTTTAGTCCAGAAGAAGTAGCAGAGCCAATGTCTTCTTGAGGTAAAACTTGATTCCTTTCGGGTTTTAATCGGTCTTCTGAACCAGTAGTCCTCTGTAACCACTCAGTTTCTAGTCTCTGTTCTTGGATGATTGATTCTATCCTACTCATTGGAATCTCATGCTCACTTTCAGTACCTGAACTAGTTGTTCTCAACGCTGTTTCTCTAGCCGTATTGGAGTTGAGTAACTCGGTTTCAGACAAGAGGATTATCCTCACCTCTACGTTTCGTTGTAGTACAGTTTCAATTGAGTTTGTGATGCTGCTTAAGAACCTTTCGGCTCTCAGTTTAATCTCTCTTTCTTCGAATGCAATATAAGCAACTAGAATGCCTGCAAAACAGGATTCTATTAGTATGTAACCGCTCAGGTTCTTCGATAAGTATAACGTAGATGAGAGCTGTTTTAGTCTTACCTTCATCTTCACTGATAGATAATAGCTTCCCATGAGAATATAACAGCTGCTTCAATGTCTTTGAATGGCATCTATCTATACACTTTATCCAGATATCGTTTAGTTTCGTTCTGCTTGCAGCTGTATCGTCATGCGAGGAAATGGAAGTGTCATTATCTAAAACATCGCTGGACGAGGAGGAAAAGTTCACTTCGTCAACAACATTTCCAACTTTTCTCATGGAAGTTGGGGATACTGGATTACTAAATTGAAGGCTTGATCTCTGTTTGTAAGCAATAACTTCTCTTGAAATGCTTGACGGATTTTCTCCAGTTTCTCTAGAGCTATGCCTTCTACTGCTACCGGTTTGTGTAGTTCCAGGAGAAGGCATCAAACCAAGCTGCAGCAAGGTAGCTATGAACCATGTTGAACGATCAGTAGTATCTCTAAGTTGCTTCTCAGCCTCAGAGAGAATCTTCAAAGCATGCTTTAGCCTCTCCATATCCGCTTCGCTCACTACAAAACAAAAGATTAAGATAGGCCAAACGTAAAAGCGGTCACGAGAAACTCAGAAACTTTAAGGCAACAATAAGCCAAAGATTTTCATAAAACCGTTCTAGAGAAAGAGAAACTCACAGTTCCGCCCATCAAGGAAGGCGTCGCTGTATTTTTCATCTAAGGCCTTGTATGCCCCAGCAATGATATCAATGATAAGACTGACCAGTTGAGACATCATGACTATTGGGTCAGCTCCTAAGTCAAGTAACTCTCTAGCGTTCTTCACGGTCTCTGCCGTGTCAGAAGACAATGCCAGTTCCAAAAGTTCAAGCAACATATCATCTGAAACAACGCCTACCTGCACAAACACCAATGGTTACATTCACATATTTCGATTGGTCGAATGTTTACACAATGCATAGGAAAGGAAACATAGAACAGACAACCAAAACTTACTAGCTCATTTACAAGATCGACGGTGATTCGTTTCCCCATTAAACTCAACTGATCCAATATAGTTTCAGCGTCTAGAAGTGAGCCGTCAGCATTCAAAGCAATCAAGTTCAAAGCCTGCGAATCCACATCGAGATTTTCATCCGAGGCAATTTTCTTTAGCCTCACAACAATGTCACTATCTCTGAGTTTGTTGAAGAGGTACATTTGGCACCTTGACTGAATGGTCCGAGGAACCTTGTTAAGGTCGGTCGTTATACATATGAAGACGACTTTCGACAGAGGATTCTCAAGAAATTTGAGTAAAGATAGCCATGTCCTAGATGGTAATAAATGACACTCATCTATCACAAAAACCTTGAATCTTGGCGAACTCCGTGGGACTAATATCGACAGTTTTTCCAAAAGGTACTTAACTTTCTCAGCTCCATTCTTCTTAGCAACATTTAGTTCCAATAAATCCTTTCTTTCCCCTAACATGAAATCACTGCATTCTTTGCAATACCCGCACGGTTTCATTTCTTCACTCGCCGCATTACAATTCAATGCGGCTGAAAATATTCTCGCGGTAGATGTCTTCCCAGTTCCTCTAGGACCTCGAAAAAGATAAACATGAGCAATTTTACCCTTTTCCACAGCGTTTGTTAGCGATTGAACGACTACACTCTGCCCGATAAGTTCATCAAAGAAACATGGTTTGTACTTCTGGCTCAAGCTCTGGTTATTTTCAGGTGTACTTCCGTCATTGAGATCTTCCAAACCATCCTGACTAATACAACTAGTAGACCATCTCCTCCCATCTAGTCTACTTTGAGCTTCTAAATCAATCTCTCCGAAATCAGTCGAAAGATCATCATCACTACCCCGAATCCTTATAGATGACCCTCGTCTACTATCACCGCCATATTTAAGCAAAGGTAAAACACCTAACGCACTTCTTGAATCAAGTTTCTGTTTGTTATATCTCCCAGAGGAATGCCTATGCCTACGATACACAGATCGACTTCCACATAAAATGCTACTTCCAGTCTTTCTAAGAGTATCCGAAAACGAAGGTGAACAACAAGTCCTACATCCACCTTTATGTTTTAGGTTCCTCTTGGTTCGATAAAAAGGAATCCCACAACCTTGTCTCCCTGTGACATCCAAGTTATCATCATCATCATCATCATCAAAATCTTCCTCCCAAGATCCCACAACCTTGTTGTATGAGCTACTCGACAATGCAGGTGTACTATTGTTACTACCACCTCTCAAGAACTTAGAGGAAGAGCGTGACCAGTTCTTGTGCTTAAGTTTCAAAAGCAAAGGAGATGATACTTTAACGATCTTCAGGGGATTCTCAGAGGAGTTGCTAAAATCCTCTGTTTCGTCAGATTCATCTCTCGTTACACCTGATGCAGCCTGAAGAACTGAGCTTCTTCCTAGAAGAGTTGCTTCTTTAGGTTGATGCTGATATCGAGACAAGAACTCCAATCTCTTCTTGTTCTTCTTCTTCTTGCTCTTTCTGATCTTTGAAAATCCAGGCGACACAAGATTCGTGTCTCTGCATCTGAAAACACCTGATCGATTTTCCCCAAGATACGAATCTCCACCGTTTCTCGCATCACTCACATCACCACCATCATCATCGGCATTGACACTAGATTGAATCCACGAAGTTCCATCGTCTTCACATAAAGTGTTGTCGCTTGAAGTTTTGTGTGTCTTCCAATTGTACAAAAACACCTTCTTCTCCTTCTCCAGTCTCGTCGGAAACTGTGACTCGAACTGATCGTTACTGAGAATTCCGACGGTCTTGCTCTGCGGCGGAGGCTCCGGCGTCTCCACGACGGATCTAGATGAAGTAAGAGGAGATTTCCAGGAGGAAGTAGTACCAGGATCGCGTAAAACTTTAGCAACTTTGGTGATTTGAGTAAGTTCCTTCTTCAGATGCAACTTGCTCGGATCCGAAATCCTAAGACCCGACGACATTGTTTCTCTCCGACAATAAAAGAAACAACTCGTCGACTTCTGCCTCCGGTAATGAATCGAAGATGATGTTGTTGCAGGAACTGAGAGCGAAAGGGAGATGAAGAAAGAGATTGTTAAAAAAAATTCAAAAATATCACTGTGAAGCTCTTTTTTTATAAAAAAAAAGATTTAAAAATAAAATAATTAAAAAAGACAAGAAAAGAAATGTGAAAAGTGAAAAACTATTGTCGGAAGGAGCGGTGAGGCTCGAGATTCTCCTTTTTATGGGTGGGCTTTGTCATGTGATTATAATCAAATGAAACGCCTCAACAACACATGCCACTATTTTGTTTTCTTCTATATCCTCTCCAATTTTTAATTTGTTAACCCTCTAGATTCATTGGTTATGTATGTCCACTAATCACAATTAGTGTTTTAAAAACTAGTTAGCTAATTAATCAAGCTTAATGTTAATTTCTTTAGAATCCAAAGATGTAACCTTTCAACACGTGACAGTGCCCCTTATGTCAATGAGCTTCAAGGAGCCGAAGTTGCCATCAGGGTCGGCTATGAAACATGCCGCATGAAGCATTCACCTCGGCCCTAAATCTTTTTGAGTTAATATGCATATAACGATTGACCTACAAATCGGAAAAAAGATTTCCACATAAAGAACTCGGCCTTTAAAACCGTAA
The DNA here is from genome assembly GCA_900406275.1 of Anastatica hierochuntica. NCBI lineage: Eukaryota > Viridiplantae > Streptophyta > Magnoliopsida > Brassicales > Brassicaceae > Anastatica > Anastatica hierochuntica. Next base: position 7,970 of record OVAN01012141.1, on the reverse strand, counting down.
AAGTTTATAATCCCACAAATCTCAAAGTCGGCCCTGACATAGACAAGACTAGAGAGAGTGCTTAAACGCATAATTTTCTAAAAAACAGAAGACAGATTAGTCATAGCATTTTTAACATTAACAGCAAAAATCAAGAACAGAAAAACAAGGAAACAAAAGACATTACTAATTGTAACCTGTCTCAATCTCATTAAGAAGACTACACATAATCAAAAGAAAGACGACTTCTTCTTCAACATCTAAACCCTTGTTCTGTCTTTTTTTGTTTGTTCAACTGTGAAAACTTTCTTCTCTTTCACAGTCCCTTATGTTTATTATTACCTCACCTTCAAGCTTTGAATTTCTTGTTGTTACTGCAACTCGGGCATTTGTAATGTTTGATGTGCTCAGCCTTTGCCGGTGTGATTTTCACGCATTTCCCATGGAACCATTTCTCACAAGCATCGCAGCATATCCAGAACTCGTCTCCTCCATTGTCTCCAGTTCCACATGCACCACAAACCGCACCTTGTTCATCATCTTCCTCCTCATCTGCGCTTTCATCTACTTCTCTTGGTGGTGGGGACATCTTTGACGCCCTGATGTGAGATTCAGATTGACGAGGCTGCATCATAAAATCGCAGAGGAGTAAACAGAAAGCAAAACCCAACAGAGATAGATAGACTGAGAGGTAAAACATTGGAGAAAGCAGAAGCTTTTTACCTTCCCACTGCTAGATTTGCTTTTGCTACTGTTGTGGTTAACAGATTGATCCTTGGATTGTTTAGCATTGCCAGTTACAACCTCGAAAATGGTTGGGAGATCGTTTATCATCTGGAAGAGCCTCTTCCTGAAAATAATCATTGAGCTTAGAGGCGAAAAGCTACACTGTTTCTCTGTAAAGTATCAGGAAAAAAACATTGTTCTTTCGCTGCTCATCAAACTTGAATTCAAGAGAAGAACTAGTGGCTCACATAAACTTTGTATTTACATTTCTCAACAAATTGATTCAGCTTGATGTGATTCACAAAACTTGTTTCTATTGAAGTAAAAGACAAAAACGATATTTTACTTTAAAGAGTTTTTCCACAGAAACAAACTAACTTGTACTCAAAGGTGTACCATTGTTTGTTACTATCAGGATCAACAACAATTACGCGGTGATATGATGCTAGAACATTGCAGCTATCATAATGGTTACTGTAGCATTACAAAACATGCGTAAAAACCAAACCATCATATAATAATGAGAAGAGGCGGAATATTACCTCTCATTCTTACCGAACCCAAAACGTGCACCAAAGTAAAATGCAACAGAGATAAGCCATGAATCACTGTGAACAGCAACCAAAGATATCCAGTCCTTTTCCGGCATTCCGTCCCTTGCAAAGTTGATTCCTAAAGCTGGTTCAGGAAGCTCGGGAGGCACCTCCTCAACGGGAAGATTAACCTCCCAGGACTCATTTGGAAGTCCATAAAGACACAAGTTTTCCTTCTCTGCATGTAAGTAAAACACAACTACCCTAAGCAGAGAAACCACACAGAGAACTAACTTCATCTCAGCTACAAACATATAGGAACTCACAAGCTCTTAGAAGTGAACGAAAAACTCAGGAAGCAAAAATGCATCTTTTAATCACAAGTTCATCCCTAATTCAGACCAGAGAACAAATCATAGACTGAAACCATATGATCTCAGCTACTTTCAAAGATTTGACACAGTTTTCGAGATCAACCAGAGATGCATCAATGCGAAGCTATACAAGAAGGGTGAAGAAATAACTCACCAGGGTCACACTGGTGGTAAAACTTCTGTACATCTGCACAAAGAAAACCCACAGATCAAGACTCAGAATCGTCAAATCGCAGCAAAAGAAGGAAAGGAGGAATTGTTGAAATTTCTCGGGGAATAAAGAAAACCCAGATGAAAAAGGAGAGCATAAACATAAAAAGTTCGCAAATTTATACAGAACATACGGCTCATTGCTTAAAGATTCGAAGGAAATAAACAGAGATTACAGAGAGAGAGAGAGAGTAGATCGAAGTGACCTGTGGAGAGAGCTTTGATGAGACCAGCTCTTCGACCCCTAAAGTCGCTAAAGACCTCTTCGACAGTGCGTGGTATAGGATTCTGAATTCCCTCCATATGCTTCAAACAAACACTTCACAGACGAATCACGACGACGGAGAATCGAATTCCGCGAAATGCAAGAGAAGAAGACAAGATCGGCCTTTTTCTTTTCCCTCTCAGCGCGAGATCGTCTACTTGTGATTCCGCATTTGGAGAGAGAATTTGTTTGGGAAATTTTAGAAAAATATGAGAAATTGAGAAGAGGGGCAATAAAAACCCTAGAAATGAGAAAGGAAAGGAGAAGACAAAAGACAATTTGGGGGTAGCATGATGGATCAGACTACAGCGACGATAAATAATTTATTGTTATTTAATCTTATACTTTTGACACTCCATGTATTTATGTGTAAATGGACTATCGATTCCTATTAAACTAGTAGATACACTATTTAAAATAGTATTCCATATAAAAGAAATGGAAAAGAAATGCTATTTTGAATAAAATATACTAAACTCTAAAATTTGTATTCGAACATTATGTTTTAAATCATGTAAATAAATTGAAATTTGGAAGATTTAGTAAACTAGATGGTTTTATATAACTACGGTGGATACTGTCTTTGTCTTTGCAACGGATTGTATGCAGTTGCAGCTGATCTCGATGATGTCTAATCCAAAGGAATAACCAGCATTTGCATCATAATTAAAAGATTTCCAATATTTTTTTTTTGACACAAAAGATTTTCTATTACATCCGGAATAGAACATCCCACAAAGGAGAAAATAGAAGACTGAAGTCTAGCTAACCTAGCTAAGCGATCCGAAGTAGAATTCGATTCTCGCGGTACATAGATTAGCCGGAAAGACGGAAATGAGCCACATATTTAAAAAGATTTCCAATATTTAAAAAGTGTTTTCTTTTCCTTTCATATTTTTATATTTCTAGAAATTTGAATGTTACTGCTGACAATCTTGCCAAAACAACAAGGTTAAAAAATATAATTGCTACCCACGTATAACCACGGTCGTGTTGTTCCCTACGGTTTGAAGATGGTATTATATAACTAAAAACGTAGTAACACGCCATTAGATGATAAACACAATAAACTAGTACTTTGTAAATCGTTACATGTGAAGGGAAAAAGGTTAATAATTTAGTATTTTCTATTCTACTTTCATAAAATGTTCCATCAAAAAGATGTGTATGAACCATATTACACTACATTCAATCCATAGAGTTTAAATTAATAAAACTTAGAGGACTTAATTATATATATATATACACACATTTATATAGATTTTTTAAACACATGTGCCCCTCTTTTTAGTTCAAATCATGACATGTAAAGAAAAAGGTATGTTTTTGTATTTGATCTCCAAGATTGAATCAAATAAAAAACTAAATTAAACAAAAAGAAATGGAACAAAAAGAGAATGAGAAATAATAATAATAATAATAATAATAAAAAAGAATGAATTAAAACGGAAAAATAAAATTAATACATAGAATATACACAATATCATGACCAATCAATACATATATGTGCATATCGCTTTAATTCTATTAGTTATATACAAATAGTATTATCTGCGCTATTTATACTTCAAACAATAACCAAAAAAACACAGCTATGCAATCCTATCATGCATAAGTATGAACATATTATTAACATTTTTAATTTAATCATTTGAAATAGTATATCGCAACAACAAACATTGTATCCATTATTTCCATCATGTTTGAATATTTATTTGTCTTTTAGTTTGGTTAGTAGAATTCACTGAAAAAGCATTGTTTCAATTGAATATTTAGGATTTTCAAGAGTATGAAATTGTTGATTTGTCGACTATATAATATAGTTCTGTCATGTTTTGAGGCTTTTAGTTAAGTACAGAACCATCCCTTACCATCTAACTTTGATTAATTGTTTGCAACTTAACATGCTCATCAATGTTGTAGTAAGGAAGAAAGTGGGCATGAGGCGCCAATAAATAGTATATAACCAATCATCCATTGATAGATATCATAAACTGAGCGGTTACAAAGGAATCTTGGTTCACAAGGACGTCTAAAAACATACATGTACAATAAAGCCTATAGAAGCTTACTTGCTCTAAGCCTTTCCCGTCGTGTTCTGTTTGATCTCCGGTTTTGCTCTATGACTGGCTGTGTTGTCTGATTTATCTAGAAACCAAGCTTTTTTTATCAAAGGCACCAGGTACAAGACATAAGCAAGTGTACCAACGGTTGTTAAGCCTATGGCAAGAAATAGTAGAGCCCTGTAAAAGAATACTAAGCATGTTACTAAATCTAATTCGTCTAAACTCATAGATGACATAACAATAGCACGAGAAAAAGAGTTTTGCTTACCGTGAGCGTGATTCCAAAAGGGAGATCATTTTATCAACAGAAGTATATCTATCGAAGAACATAAAAGGCCCATCCGCTGGTATTTTGATCACGAGAGCTCCATTGCTGTATTTGACAGCCTATAAAATACGGAGAGGAACTATCCTCAGTGAAATTGAAATCTTTAATCCGCTAACTTACTATAAGAAGAACCTAAAAAAAGGAATAATGGATTTTTGACTCAGTTACCTCGCCAACAACAGTCAAGTGCTTGCCAAGCTCAAGAACACGCTCAAAACAGGTGTGTTCAAGAATCTACAACACAAAAAAAGAAAGAAAACATTGCTATGTTGCTTTAGCCTAAGACAATTAGAGAAAGCAAAGACAACGAAGGAAATGAAGAAACCTCGACAAAGTCTTCGGGTTTAGGTAACTTGTTAATAAGTTCACTTGGTGGCTCATTCAACGTAATCTCTCTTAGATTATCATAAAATCCCTTGGCATATCGGGCTCCCACTACATTTATCTGATCAGTACTGTCTTCCTATTACGAGATAGAGAGAGAATCTGTTAAGGAGGAAGCAGCCTTAAGTTTGCGAGGAAGGAATAGCAAAGGGAACATATTGTACCAGAAACCAAGGAACCTCTTTAGGTGGTTTAACTAGAAACTCTGCTGAACTGCGCATCAAATTACCATATGTATTCCTTATCCCATATACAAGTTTGGCCTGAAAATTTCCAATAGAGATTAATTTAAAACTCAGCCCCAATAATTCACAAAGAACCATATCTTATTTACCTTTTCCTCGAGGAAAACACCCAAAACATCACTACTATTTTCGGATTTTAAGGGCGCATTACAGCCAACTCTTCCGGATATCACAACAACGAGCGGTCTGGTCTTGTTATCAAGTAATTCACCTGGAAATATATTGTAATTGTTAGGCTTCCTAACAAAAATGATTGATTTCGAAAACTCAAAAAAAAAAAAACAATATTGGAATCGAAACATACTTAGCCCTCTCAAATCGTTCACGCGTGTGGCACTCTTGAGAAACCCAGCCTTTCTGAAGAAGAAGAATCTCGATTAGAAAAAAAACAAACCAACTATAGACAATAAAGATTCGATGAGTCGGAAGCGACGAACCGTTTAATTTCGTAGCCGCTCAAGTATAACGCGGCAGCACCGCCCAAACACATAATTGCAAATTCAAACATTTTTTCTCCGGCGGAGATAGATCCTCTCTTGTCTGACATATACTACAGAAGTCTAATTAAGATGTCCAAACTAAAAAAAGAGAAATCTATGAGTGTAATTTTCTCAAAAAAAACAAGAGATGATGAAAGTGCACTGTTGTGTTTTCCGAGGAAATTGTAAATCAAATTAGGTAAACTAATTATGTAATCCCGGTTGTAAAACTTATGAGAAGGATATGTTTATTAATGATAAAAGGATCCCTTATATAGAGAATTACAAAATACAAAGTACAAAGTACAAAACCAAGTACAAAACTAATGGACCTACATCTAATATGGGCTTGCGCCAAGCCCAATAGGCTATTGGTTATGGCAGCCATCAAATGGTTCATAACACTCCCCCTTGGATGTCATAACCATAAAGAGTTCGTAATACGCTTTGAGGTTGCCTCGTTAAAACCTTTCTAGGAAAACCCAAAGGGATAAAACAATGGTAAAAGAAAAAGAGTACAACACGTATTATTCCCCCTGTTTTGTACCTCACTGAAGGTCCTTCAGTCTCCTCATTCCAATTTGGTGTATCAGTTTCTTGAACGTAGAGGTTGGCAGCGACTTGGTGAACAGGTTCGCGGAGTTTTCACTTGAACGTACTTGTAAAACTTGGACTTCTCCATTCTTCTGCAACTCATGCGTATGAAAGAACTTTGGCAATATGTGTTTCGTCCTATCTCCTTTGATGGATCCTTCCTTCAGTTGGGCTATGCAAGCGGCATTGTCTTCATACATT
>OVAN01012140.1:0-14011 GCA_900406275.1 Anastatica hierochuntica | reverse complement strand
GGGTCGTAAGGCGGAGTTATTTGCAGAACGTCAAGAAGCCGCCAGAAAAGACGTCGATTGCGCTTTTGGAGTCTTGCAAANCGCTTTTGGAGTCTTGCAAGCTCGTTTTGCAATTGTTAGAAACCCATCTCTTCTTTGGGACAAGGAAAAAATCAGCAACATTATCAGAGCATGTATCATACTACACAATATGATAATGGAAGACGAGCGAGACGGATACACTCAGTACANGGAAGACGAACGAGACGGATACACTCAGTACGATACATCTATATTCGTAGAAGGAGAAACAAGCAGAAGTTCACAAGTGGATTCCTCGTTCTCTACAAACATGCCTTCGAATATGGGGAATGTACTTGCCGTTCGGAGTGAACTTCGTGACCAAAGGATGCATGCACGTTTGAAGGCTGATTTGGTTGAGAACATATTTGCAAAATTTGGTCATCTAGAAACATAATAATTGTATGTTTAATATTTGTTTCTCAATAAAATTTATTTTATTTCCAAAATTAAAATATTATTATTTGTTGACAAAAAATTAAAAATATTATTATTTTAATCTTAAGAACTCCAATTTAAGAGTCCACCAATGGACCCCCAAAAAAGTAAGAGTTCTTAACTTAATTAAATTAATTAATCAAAATAAAAAAATGGGTTAAGAACCTCTAGTCTAGGTTCTACAATGGAGATGCTCTTATGTTAGGTTCTTTGATATGAACTCAATGATAAAGGTAATATGTAAACTCTCTTTGGTTAAAATAGGAAAGAAATACAAGTAAGAAAGATAGAAATAGAGAATCCAAGAGGATGATCTATGGAAACTCTCCCATTAGATCGGAAATGATCTGCCCAAGATAGCAAAAGTTATCTCCCAAAACCTCACCAAAAGCCAAAGACCAAAAAGAAAGAGATGAAACACTTTAAAAGATCTCATCCAACATTAAAATCTCCAAACGAGCTAGAGTCTTTCCCTTTGGACTTGTTGACCAACTCTTCTTCTTACTTAAACTCTTACGATCATATCATATTAGTTTGGGGTCTTGTTCCTGTTAGGGTCGGCTTCGGACCCTAACTCCAACCATATATATAGGATCCACTGACCGATCCAGACTTTTAAGAGACCAGAAGCAAAGAAATTAAAAAAAAAATATTTCTATTTAGGCTGACTATGAATTTGAACTTTCCACCTTTCACTCAATTTTTTTTCCCGCCACCTTTCACTCAATTTAACATTGGCTAAGTCATTGCACTAAAGGAAATCTACAAAATAGAACTAAAATTTTTCCGTGATATTTAAAGCCGCCGGAAACGGGTCCTTTCGTGGCTTACCTCCATGGTCTGGCATGATAGAATCCATTCTGGTTTTTGAGAATTTCGGATTGGATTTCGTTCGAGATTTTTGGGTTTGGAGCGAGTTTAGTAAACCTATTGAAACTGGAGTACATCTCTTTTTTTTTTCAAATTTATATATCTTTTGGTTTTTTTGGATTCAAATTTAGTTTTTTTAGATTTTTCTGATTTTTCGGGTTTTCCGGTTTTTGATTCAAGTTCGATTCGATTTTTCGAATATCCATTCAAGTCCAAGTAAAACCTAATGCTCGAAATACCGACGAAGAGAACCAATCAGTGTTTTTTTTATAAAATGTAAATATTCATTAATTAAAATGAAATCATTTACAAAATTTGTTGTAACTAAGTTTCTTATGACCCAAAAAAGAATAAAAAAGCCATAAGAACAAATTTTTAGGTTTGAAATTGTGTATTATTTCAAAGGTAAACCAAACGATCGATCTCCGCTAAAGCGGCTAAGAAATCTGACGACACTAGAAAGTACGAACTTTGGTCTTCCGATGACGCTTCAAAGCACGAACCTTGGTCTCTCGACGACGCTTCTGAACATGAACCCTAGTCTCCCGACGACACTAAAAAGGTACGAACCCAGCGAAGACCAACGACCCTCAGTATCCAACATAGATTGACGATGCTCAGTAGCACGAACCTAACAAAGACCAACAATACTCTAAGGTACGAATCCAGCGAAATCCTAATTCAATCAAGCACACAATCTTAGGGCGAACGAGTACCAACTACCCAACACTACCAAAACTAACGCTAAAAACAGGCCGCGATAGAAGCTGCATCACGAACCACAAAGAATTGACAGCTGCAAGCAAAGGAAAGAGCCCAAAACTACCACCACATAGCCAAGTAGCCAAAGCAATGGTATTGGGATGTCATGACCTAACAATTGGAGCATGCAAGAATCCCATGATCTGATGACCACCACAAACCACAAGAAACCTGCCAACAACCGAGTCCGAGAACCGGGAATCGATTCCAAAGCTTCTCCAGTGACTTGATACACCGAAGGCCTATGGTGATCCCAAGCCAGAGAGAGGGAAAGTCCATAACAGTCGCTAAGCCCAACACAAAGAGCAACAAAGAAGGAGCCGACAAAATGATAAGCATTTGAGAAACGCCATAGAAGATGCGACAACCAAACCTACAAGAGTTCAGCACGTGGCAAAACCACTGGCGATCAAAGAGACACACGAATCCATCCTTGCTTTGCGCACGCCACCAGAGTGAAGCCTCACCACCAGTGCACTTCCTGGCCGGAGAAACGAGGCAGAATCCTAGCCAAGACACCAAGAAAAGGAGCCAAAAGCCTCGCTTCAGAACCGCCCATCTCGCCAGAAAGACCTAAGAAGAGGTAGCTCCGAGCAATATATTCATAGATCTTGGAGAAAGGATGATCTTTAATTTTCGAGAAGGAGCCGCCGTCTCCAACTGTGGAGAACATATATGAGAAGATCAAAAAATTTCTTCCACCGCTAAGAAGCCCAAAAGCCGACTACACAACCCAAAATCCGCCAAGAGAACCTCGCCGGAACTCCAAAGAAAGCGAATAAATACCGGATCTAGCCCATGTGCACCAAGATCTAGGACTAAAACGCCGAATTCCAACGACCAGCTCAGAGCTACGAGCATATCGAACCACCGGAGGAGAGAGGGTACTGTATAGCAAATAACTGGAAAAGGAGGAGGAGCCCTCCGGCAACGGCGGCGGAGGTTGCTAGTCACCGGAGAAAAACAGAGGTCGTTTTTTTTGTCTACAGAAAGAGAAAATATCCTTTTAAGAGTGATAGAAAGTTACCTAAAATGTTTGCACTGATCAATATTTTTGCATATTAGTTCGGGTTCAAATTCAAGTTTTTCAGGTTGGATTCAGATAAAATACCCAGACCTAATAATCATGAATACTTCAACGGTTTCTAACTATGCATGTATGTGTTGTGGAGGCCATTTTTATCTTTTGACTAGAAATGGATTAATGTTTATATATTAGATATATGATCAGAGCCGTCGCGTGGCAGACGCTGGAGACGCGACGGCTGCGGTCCTCCGAAAGCTTATTAATTTTTCGGCCCTCATATACAAATGTGTTTCAGTAGCCTAGTGGTATTGTGATATGATCCTATTATCTTTGTTCATGTGTTCGAGTCTTTTGAAGCGTTATTAACATAATTGCAATTAACTAGAGCGGCCCCCTTTTTTCCTCTTATGGATTGTCCTCAAAATCGTTGCTACGACTCTATATGTGATTTAATTTAAACGTATTTACCATTCATTGCGAACATGGTGGAGCCGTGGAGGTTTGACCGTGCGTAAATCCGTTTAGTACAAGTAAAATTTTTCATCGTGGAAAAAATATATAGAATTGTCATTTTCTAATTATTGATTCGTTTTTCGTGAATGATAAAATCTAATACGATAACACATAAATATAGACTAGACACAGTGAAAATATATTTTTGAAACAGATTAAAAAAATATATTTGGTTTAGTTTAAATTATCCATTACGGTCAGTATAGAATTTTTAATTAATTAAAAACAAAATATTTTGCAGGCGGAACAAAATTTAATAAAATGATTAGAAGTCATAACATATTGAAGCTAGAGATGAAAACAATTTCTAAAAAAGAACATACAAGGCAGGTAGGCTAATACATCAAATACATGAGCAGAATTTTATTTTTATTTATCGATTAGAGCATCTCCATTGGGGAATTCTTACCAAAGGTTTTTAATTTTTTTTTTTGTCAGACTTAAAAAAAAAAAAAATTAAACTCTGACCAATCGCAGGATGCCACGTGTCGTGGAGTCCGCGTAAAAAATGTAAGCTTATTTGATAGTTTTAAGAGTTGGCTCTTAAAACAAAATGAATATTAAATTCATTTTTATGTTAAGAACCTTGTTAAGATACTCTTTAAAACCACCAATAGACATGCTTTTAGATTGCTTACGTAAAGTGCACCAAGTTCTTCCATGGACCAATTATTTAAAATTCCCTTCATTTTTGATTTTCTGTTTTTTTTTTTCAAGTTTTCGTATAGATTTTGACATTTTTGGTGACAGCATTGTCGTATAATATAAAATTTTTTACATATAGTTTTAAACAGAAAAATTTAAAACCTTAAGAATATTCTAAAGGTAATTTAATATGAAACTCAAGTTAAATAATTTAGCTATACAAGAAAAAATCGAGGTTGGTCGTTGCCGGACACAGGACAGAAAGATAAGCCTAAGCCAGGAGCGGCGAAAGCCGCCGCTTCCACTGTCATGCGCTGCTGCATGGTGGCAGCTCCGGCGTCAGCAAACTCCTTCACCAAATTACGATAATAATCTTTGATCTTCTTCACGAGCCTCACGTAGTACAGTCTCAGCCACTTGAGCCTCATCCTTCTCACCATCTTCTTGAGCGAGAACCTGCCACGTGGCGTACTGTTTTTCCCACCGAGACGTATAACCTGCGGCTTACGCCGACGGAGATAGATCTTCCGGCGACTTGACGGCCACCTGCATGCGGTAGTGGTGATGACCAAATGGGAATCCATTAGGTTCTCACGAGAGTATCTTGTCGAAGAAAGATAAAAAAAAAGAAAATGGAAAGAAGGTTTCTTAGAGTTAATTAGAATGACAAAAGTCTTATATATAGACCACATGTATGCCATTAAAATTGTTATGCGGTCACTCTTAGTTAACACTTAACATATTAGAAAAAACTAAAAAAATGGTATATTCTTATGTGATTTGGACATATATGATATATGTTAACTTTTTGTTGAAAGAGGAGATGACCTATATACCACGACATTTCAACTGTACCACATATTTTTGATAAGTTTTGAGATTATATATAAAGTTAATAGATTACTAGTTAAGGAAGAGGGAAAAAATAGAAAGAAAACGTATTTGACATGATGCTTGTTATAATTTCTCAATTAACATGTTCCGTCATATCATAGCAAATGAACGAATGATGGTAGTCAGGTTTCGTGTAGATTTGCATCATTGCTATATGTTGTAAGTGAAATTAAACATAACCAAATATAGAGCTAATTGGTTATATTACACTTATGTGAATAAGGTAGGAAGATAAGGCTAGAGAAGAAGAGCAAGACAACTTTATGTCTTGATACAGAAGACGACACATAGTTACGTAGTTCAAGGGACCAGTTTTGTCTCCATTACATGAGAAGTCAACTTAGATGTGTATTTTCCAGTTAAGTTTATGCGTGCCTTAATTAATGGACGGCTAATGTTTTCTTTCTTTTATTTACTTACTTATTTTCAGTTAGAAAAATTTGACTATTGAAACTTGCAAGAATTGTCAATTTTACCTTTTTTTTTTCTTTTCTCATATAAAATTTAGAACATAACTATATATGAAGTTGTGAAAACAAAGCCGGTAAAGACCTAGTCTTTCTGGAGCCAAAAGCCGGTGAGTAAAACAATTACCCCCAAAGCCAAAAGCCGGTAAATGAATTACCGGAAACACATGTAAAGCAAACTCCGAAACACAAACCAAATAAAGAGGAATGAAAACTAGTATAAGAACGCTCAAGACTTAAACAAATAAAATCATCTATGAGGCAAGTGGAGACGATTAGAGGAGAAATGGAGATGAGCAACTCGAGCCAAGATTATTGGGGATGCCGTCCAAGTGGAACTCATTCTATTGCTTCCGAATGAAGCCACGAGTATCACTGATGACCACCATCCCATACCGAAGAAGATAAGACCACGTTTTGCAATCTACGGTCTTCGACTAGACGCTCTGCACACTTCTTCACTGGGGATCCGAAATTTCCTTACACGAAACATAAGAAGGAAACAAACTGTCGGTCCCAACTAGTAGGAAGAGAACACCTCTTGAACGAACCACTAAACCGCATCGACAGTAAAACCACCAAAGCACTACCATCTGGATAAACAATCCTCATACTGGAAAGCCATAAACCAACCTAAAGGACCAAAAAAGTTCACGATAGAGACGAAACCAAATCCCTTCTCCTGTAAACCTTCTAAATCCAATGATGGAGAAACTGTTCTAAGAGAGTTCAATACTAGAAACATCACAATCCCAAAAACAGAGAACAATCAAGATTGGATCGAAGCCGGGAAAGGGAAAATCGATCAATCTCAAGAAGAAATACTAAAAGTCGACTCCTCTCAATCCCTAACTACCCCTGTCGTGTCATGACCCCATAGAGTCTCCATGGCCGCCAGATCTACGAGTCCTTTAAACATATCTTGAAAGACGACGAAGTGGGTGGAGCTTCCAAAGGCCAAAAGCATCGACCGCAGAGATGAGAGGGAAGAGAAGGAGAAAAAGTAAAAAGGAGGAGCAAGGAAAGAAATGCCTTCGGCGGCGGCTAATCACTCACCGACGCCACAGCAAAGCCAGTCGACTCCTAATCACTCACCTTCTTTATTTCATAAATTGATCATGATTTAATTTAATTTGGATAGACTCAAGGAAATATTTCTTTCCATTAGAGAGCTTACTTTTTAGATGAGAGAGTATTTTTAGTTTATAAACACGCGATTTTCAAAATTTGTGTTAAAAATAGTGGATGTTGGCAGTTTTCTCCACTTAATCGTGTTATTGCTTTAAGAAAAGGTTGAAGACTTATGGTTATCTACAAAGTTTTTCAGCTTTGGCAGTTATCTCGAGTCGCTATTTTTGACATCCCGTTTTGATAAAGTGAAATCTTAGTGAGAATGGACCTGAAAGTAGAGAAAACCTTAAAAGTGATGCCATTGGAGGAAGAAGAGGTGCCTTTCGTTCTTCTGGATTTCCTGAGTTCTTCTCTTGCGAAAAAATGTCTTAATTATCAAAGGACGGAACCTCGACCGTCCCTTTCAACTGATGGGGGATCTAATTCTGGATATGCCTCAATAGTTCATAGTCTATAAGTCATAGCCTAAAGAAATGACCAGTTTCAATTAATCTTTAAATACAAAGAGGATATGGATGAGATTCTCAAAAAGGGAACATAGATGTTTAATGATTGGTCACTGGTGGTGGATCGTTGATACGAGTCTGAGTCGGCGAACTACATGCATGCTGCAGTTTTTGTCGATATGAGTTCAAATTCATAATATACCGGTAAACTACTATATAACTTAATCAATAACTACTCTCAGGGAGATAGGGAGACAAGTTTTAGAGGTCGCTTTTGATTCGTCAAGCACACAACGAAAGGACTATGTGCATCTCAAAGTTTTATTCAACGTCTCAAACTTGTATGTCGCTCAAAAGTGATCAATTTCTCCAAGATTTAAGATGTGAAACTCTTTTTTAATTTTGAAAGAGTCTAGAAACGATGCTACATTTGTTAGAGTCTCACCCATGACAAGGCATATGGTTTTGAAGTACTCGCAACTGAACATTCATGATAAATCAAAACAAATTATTGCTAATATTGATCCACTTTGGGGTGTTTTGTCCGAGCGGCAAGTTGGCAAAGATCCGATTACGGGTAGAAGGAAAATAACACTTGAAATTCTTCATGAAATGAGATAGTACCTAATGGTAGATGACGAGGCATAACGTAATCCAAAAGTGTTACAAATTCAAAGTACAATGGTTGAAGTGGAGAAGGACCCTGTTTCTAAAATATCTAGGTTGCGTTTGGAGCCACTACCGATATTTCACTCTCATGTTGACAAAGGGAATGACGTCTTATTTGAATTTGAAAGAGCAGAGAAATCCCGAAACAACATTTAAGGTAGATAAGTTAATGTCTTTGGCTCTAAGGAGTGGTGGTACAAGCTTAATTGATTATGGCTCCATGATATTAGCTCACATTGTGGTAGACGTAACAACGAAAACTACTAAAATTCAATTGGTTCTACGGTTCACATAGTTAGTCTCTATGAGGCAAGCTTTTATGGGACCTCTTTGATATCCTAGAAAAATCAGAAATGTCCCTTGCTCACATGGTATAAGGATAACTGTTGCATCAAAAGTAAAAAATCAGTGAGAGAACACAGCCATGAAAGTCATGCATAAGAGAAAATCTATAGAAATTGTTGGTACTCCATCCAAGCTTGCAAATCTTTAAGGCAATGAGGTGTTTTTGAATGTGGGACGACTGCAAAAATTTGAGAATTATGAGTTTGAACAGTCATGGCCTTGGTTTGGACTTGATGGTTAACCTTCTCATGGAGATGCATAAAGAACACTTCCCAGAAATCATCTTTGTAATGGAGAACAAAAAAAAAAAGAAATGTACTAGTGTGTTTACAAGTTCGGTAGGGGTATAATCGAGTATTATAGTGGTTGAGATGAAAGGTTGTTTGGCGAATTTTTGAAAACGTAGCGTATAATTGAATTTCCTGTTTGTAAATAAAACAATGTCTATATTAGTGTAAAATTCGGTAATATAGATTTCTTTCTTTCATGCGTTTATGGTGACCCGAACTCTCAGCTTCATCATATTGTTTGAAAACGGTTATCGCATATCAGATTAAATCGGAAAGAAAGTTGATGTCTTGTTGGTGATTTTAACGAAATCTTGCACAACGAAGAAAAGATAGGAGGTTCTAAAAAGGAGTGATGCTTCCTTTTAATCATTCTTTGATGCGCTTCGAATGTGCGATATGAGTGAATTGCCGAGTGCAGGGAATGAGTTTACATGGGCGGGAATGCGTCATAAGCACTGGACTCAATGTAAATTGGACAAAGCCTTTGGGAATAGGGGTTTTTTAACAAAATTTCCAAAGATCACCAAGTTTTCTTTGAACGTCTAGGCTCTAATTACTGACTTGTCTTAATATGATTATTGGAGGATAAACAAGTCTATCAAGGACAATTTTGTTTTAAAAACATGTGGATTGAAAAAGATGATGTTCGGGAGATAATAACATAGGCTTGGAACAACGAGTCATGTATAGTAGCTCGATCAGTACTCTCTCGCATAAGTAAATGTTGACTTAGACGATGAAAGAAGTGGAACTTTTTTAATTCCCTTGATCGTATCCAGCAATTGAAAATTGCGCTAATTGATGAGGCTGGAATAACACATCGTACTGAGACATTTAAAGGTGAAGTTGTTGCGTCATATTTTCAGGGATTGTTCCGGTCTGCTTCACTGTTAGAACTCACCTTTACACTTGAAGGATTTTAAAGCAAAGTTACGATTGAGATAAGTGAACAACTCATCTGCAATGTTATACTATACAAAATTAGACAAACGGTCTTCTCTATCAACTCATCAAGTGTTCTGGGAGCGAACGGGATAAATGTGTAGCTTTTTCAAAAATATTGGGACATCATCGACACTAAGGTCACTAATGAAGTGCTTGATTTCTTCAACTATGAGACCTTCCCATCGGATTGGAGCTACACCTTAATATGTCTAATTTCAAAGAAGGAGATTTCTTCAATCATGAGTGACTTGAGTCCTATCAACTTATGCTTCGTGTTCTCAAATTATCTCTAAGATCCTAATATGTCGGCTAAAACCATTCATGTCGAATATTATCTCATCGACTCAATGTGAGTTTGTAGTGAAAAGGTTGATCTCATATAATAGCACATGAACTTGTTCATAGCTTAAGAACACATTCAAATATCGCAACAAAATTTATGGCGATAAAAAAATATGTCAAAAACATATGACAAAATTGAGTGGTCTTATTTGGCAAAATATTGGAAGCATTGGGATTTCATGAGAAATGGATTAGCTGAGTTCTCTTATGTCTTAAGTCTTTAAGTTACTAGATTATTATTAATAGAAAAAGCATGGTATGGTCACTCTGGAGCGTGACATACATCAAGGTGACCCTCTATCGCCTATACTATTTGTTCTTTGTACAAAAGATCTTATATATCTACTCTCAAAAGATGAACGTGATGGTAAGTTGCAAGAGATTTTCTTCTCTAACTCAGGACCAATAATTCACCATCTCTTATTTGCCGATGATATCTTATTCTTATGCAAGGCCACGATGGAGCAATGTAATATTTTAAAATCAATTTTGCATATTTATGGAGCACGAATGGGTCAAGTCATCAATACGACGAAATCTTCTATCTCCTTTGGTGCTAATGCGGATGAAGAGATGAAACTTCCAATACATAATAATTTTGAAAATACATAACGAAGGGGGAGCTAGACAATACATGAGATTGGTGAAGTGTTTAAGCAGCTCCATAGATGAGATGCTTAGTTATATTAAAAAGAAACTAAAATCAAGATTAAGTAGTTGATTCTCTTGCACTTTATCACAAGGTGATAAAGATATTCGACTAAAGTTCGTCACTATGTCTATGCAAATATACACAATGTCTGTTTTCATATTACCAAAAGGAAACCTATGAAAATTTGAGTAGGTTGTCTATTTCCAGTTGGAGCAACATTGAGGATAAACAAAATGCATTGGCTGAGTTGGGAGAAGTTATGCCTCCCTAAAAAGGATGGGGGTTTAGACTTTTGTGACACTAAAATGTTCAATCAGGCTTTATTAGCCAAGCGAGCGTGGAGAGCATTATGGGAAGCTGATTCTATTTTCGCTCGAGTTCTGCAGAGCCGATACAATGAGAATCATAACTTTTTGAGGGTCTTGGTATTTGTCTGTCATTTTTTGAAGGAGTGTGATTCACGGACAAGACTTGTTGATTAAAGCTCTTCATAGAATGGTCGGTGATGGAAGATCAATGAGAGTTTGGATGGACCCCTAGATACTTGGTGGGACGATGTGAAGACCTTTAATGAAGAATAGATGTATTGAATTGAACTTAATGGTTTGTGATCTACTTGCTCCAAACTCATCTTCATGAATAGAGACAAGCTAGGTGATCTTTTCTTCCTTGTGGATGTACCAAAATATTGTTATTGAAACCGATAAGGTCTGAAAACGATTATTGGGTATGGATGCATAACAAAGATAGAAATTACCTGTCAAATCAGAGTACTGGTGTAACTGCCATGTAAATAATATTGCAACCAACTGTGAAGCAGAGCTTTGACCGTCACTACATCCTTAAAAGAAGAAGTCTTGAAGATTAATACGACTCCAAAAATCAAAGTGTTCATGTAGAAGGCCTTAAGCGGAGAAATCAAAGCTGCTAAATCATTGGCTAACCGAGGTTTGCATGTTGACATGCGACACCAAATCTGTGGAGAGGAAGGGAAAACTGTAAATAACATCTTATTCTCATGCTTAAAGGGTAGAAAAATATGGGTTGTATCTAACTTTCCTTTCCCGAAGAATGGTTTTAGCTCTTCATCGTTATATGCAAACTTCAACTATCTACTTGGGTCTTACCTAATGAAATCTGAAGAATGTTACCATGGATACTAAAGATCTTTTAAAAGAATCGAAACAAAATCTTTTTTTGAAGGAGAAAATACGATGCTCAAGAAAGCATTGAAAAGAGTTGAAGTGATTATGATGAATCGTTCACAACACAAGATTAATACCAATATATAATACACATCTTGCAAAACATGAGTCTTGACATATTAATTTGAAGTGGGAACCGCCACCAAACGATTGGCTGAATTGTAATATAGGTGTATCCTGGTCGAAGAAGAAACGAATGGGTGCAATATCGTGGATTCTAAGAGATAATAAGGGAGTTGTAATCTTACACGACATACAACCTTTCGAAGTGGTGGATAGTCTCTTAGACGCAAAACAGAAGAGTATTATATGGGCCATTAAGAATATATGTAGTCAACATGTTCCTCGAGTGATCTTTGCTTGTGAAGCGAAAGAGTTATTTTGTGCAGTGAATAGGCCTCTCGAATGGCCACGTTTAAAGGGCAGGGGGAAAAAATTTGGACTTTTTTGAATAGAATATCCAATCGGAAAAGGTCACAGAATGTTTGAATGCGAATAAGAGTGCATTCTTGATTGCTCGAAATCTGACGATGGAAGATAGATGTCAATCTTATGTTGCGGTGGGTCCTCCTAGTTGGCTGGTTTCGATCTTTGATGTTGAGAAAAACATGTCTTGTCGTTGATAATCTTCTATGCATTTATTACGAGAGCAGTTCGTACTTTGTTTCCTTCGGGGAAGTTGGAAAATTAACTCAAAATTTTTGGTCAAATACAAAACTAATCCTAAAATATTAAACTTCTAAAAGTAACTCAATTGGCTAGAGAAGTTACCGAAACACCCTTAAGTCGTCTTCTTTAGATAATTGCATTGACCAAGTAGGGGCTCGTGCAGTTTGCTTTGTAAAATGTAGCTTCAAAGCAGGCGTTAATGCAGTTTGATTTGTAAAATATAGTTTTCAAAGCAGATGTTTAGGGCAGTCTTCTTTATAAAATATAGCATCCAAAGCATACATTCGTGCATCATGCTTTGTAAAATTTAGCTTCCAAAGCAGACGTCCGTGTTAGTATGCTTTGTAAAATATAGCTTCCAAAGAAGATGTTTGTGCAATCTACTTTATGAAATGTGACATCCAAAGCAGACGTCTGAACAATCTTCTTTGTAAAATGTAGCAATCAAAGCAGCCGTTATTGGCAGTCTGCTTTGTAAAATATAGCTTTCAAAACATACGTTTGTGCATTCTACTTTGTAAAATGTGACATCCAAAACAGACGTCTGTGCAGTCTGCTTTGTAAAATGTAGCATCCAAAGCAGACATCCGTGTAGTCTGCTTTGTGAAATATAACATCCAAAGCATACATCTGTGCAATCAGTATGCTTTTGAAATGTGTCATCCAAAGCATACGTCCATGCAATATCCTTTATGAAATGTAATATCCAAAACAGACGTTCATGCAATAAGCTTTTGTAAAATGTAGCTTCTAAAGCAGATGACACGAACATCTACTTTGTATAACTATACAGTAAGCTGACTTCCAGACAATTTGCTTTCTATGTGCTATTAACAAAGTAGACTTTTCATGCAGTCTGCTTTTCTCTTTAAATCACATATTATTTTCCAAACTAAAACTCAATTTTTCAAGTTGCAATGCTCGTTTCTTCCTCCCAAATGTACCTAGAACGCCAAATGAGAGGATACACAACACTATTGAGTAAATCGAACGAATTTTTATCGATCCAAAACTAAAATCGAAAAAAGTGATGGTCAGTTAAATTAATGGAAAGTGATTTAATGCACAATAGGATGACTAGATATTTAGTTGAGTCAAACATTAAAAGCTCAAAAATAATGATTGTGAAAAATGAAAAAGATGAAAGCATTTGTGTAAATAATTGAACATCGAATGGCATTTGAAATACAATAAGTTAGTTTTGTAAGTTAAATTAGTTTTGTGTTTGACCAAATATTTTGTTCTATTTCAACTAATTCACCCCTTTCTTTTTTTTTGTCATCAGCCTAGTGGTTTAGTAGTTCCCTGAAAAGGACATCACCCCAGGTTCGAACCCAGGTAAGTGAGCTTGGCCAACAGAGGTGGTAACCACTGTACCACTTGTGCCGCTCACTAATTCACCCCTTTCTCAATAGTATACAACAATTTATTTCTTATTTATCTTCTATTTTTTGAAATAAGATATTCATACAAGACCAGATCTGAGCACATATCCAAAAAACATTTGAATGAGGTTTCAAAATTTTAAAATATTTAAAGGCCTATATAAAAAAAAGGGAAAATGAGAAAAATAGGACATTCTAAAGTTGCATTTGTCCCTTTAGGATTTTGAGTCATATTTTTGTCACACTAGTATTTTAT
>OVAN01012139.1:0-14011 GCA_900406275.1 Anastatica hierochuntica | reverse complement strand
ATATAATATTATTCCAGCTTTACCACTAAAAAAGATCAGGACGATTTTGTGAAAAAGAAATCTACCTAATGGGTTGCCTTCCACTCAGCGCTTGTTTAAAGTCTCGATCCTGACTGTAATACAATAAGAAGACAGGTGGATCCTTTAAAAGAATTCGCATTCTTTCTTCGGATGGCTCGTCTGCAATGTATGACTTAAGTTTTTGGCCATTCACAGTGAATCTTCTTCCATTGTCATCAAAAACGATAGCTCCATATATTCGGACCTCAGCAATCAGAAACAGTCCCGACCAACGCGATTTGAACTTTCCTAGAAACAATCGCAAACGTGAGCTAAACAAAAGTATCTGATCTCCTGCGGTGAAATGGCGTGGAATGATCCTCCTATCATGGAATGCTTTTGTACATTCCTTGTAGATCCTTGTGTTCTCGTAAGCATTATGACGAATCTCATCCAATTCATTGAGTTGAATCATCCGCTTCTCGGTTGCAGGCTTGATGTCGAAGTTCATCAACTTCGTAGCCCAAAGTCCTTGGTACTTGAGTTCAACAGGCAAATGACATGCCTTCCCATACACCAAATGAAATGGTGTAGTGTCGAGTGGTGTCTTGTAGGCGGTTCAATATGCCCATAGCGCATCATCTAGCTTCACAGACCAATCTTTTCGAGTTTTACCCACAGTCTTTTCCAGGATTCCCTTGATTTCCTTGTTGGAAATCTCAACTTGTCTACTTGTTTGAGGATGATAAGGTGTGGCCACCTTGTATCTAACTCCATGTTTCTTCAACAAATTCTCAAACAACATGTTGATAAAATGGGACCCTCCATCACTTATTACCACTCTTGGCATGCCAAAACGAGGGAAAATCACATACTTGAACATCTTTAGGACCACTTTAGTGTCATTAGTAGGGCTGGCCAGTGCCTCGTCCCACTTAGATACATAGTCCACTGCAACCAAAATGTATTGATTTCCATAAGAAGATGGGAAAGATCCCATGAAATCAAAACCCCATACGTCAAAAACCTCTACTTCCAAGATGAAGTTCTGAGGCATCTCATTTCGCTTATTGATGTTGCCTTTTCTCTAACAAGCATGACACTTAGAGACATAATTATGGGTGTCTTTGAAGAGTGTTGGCCACCAAAAACCTTCCTGCAACACTTTCAAAACAGTTTTGGAAGTAGCAAAATGTCCTGCACATTTAGAACCATGACAATGATACATAATACCTTCCACCTCAGACTCTGGAATACACCTGCGAAAAAGTCCATCAACACATCTTATGTAGAGAAAAAGATCATCTCAGAAATAATGTATGACATCTCTGAGGAACTTCTTCTTCGCACAGCCTGCAAAACTCGGTGGCTCCACATATGCACTCTGAAAATTAGCAAAATCTGCAAACCAATGTATCTCATCGTGAATCTGTCTAATGGCAAAACAATCAACATTATCCAAGTATTCATCCTCTAGCAAGGAAACCATATAGAAATTTTGCAACACCATCGAGTTGTGTATCAGCTTCCACTCGCAATCGAGACAAATGGTTTGCAACACCATTCTCGATACCACGCTTATCACGAATCTCCAAATCAATTTCCTGCAACAGCAAAATCCATCTCAACAGTCTCGGTTTAACATCTTTCTTAGACATAAGGTACCTCAAAGTTGCATGATCAGTGTGAACAATGACTTTCGATCCCACTAGGTATTGTCTGAATTTCTCGAATGCATAAACCACAGCCAGAAGATCCTTCTCCGTAGTCGCATACTTGATATGAGTTTCATCAAGTGTTCTACTGGCATAGTAGATCACATGGAGCTTCTTGTCGTTTCTTTGAACCAACACTGCTCCTACCGCGTAGTCACTGGCATCACACATTACCTCGAAAGGTAAATCCCAATCCGGTGGCTGCACAATTGGAGCGCTCATTAGTACTTCCTTGATTGTCTGAAAAGCTAACACACAGTCAGTATCAAAATCAAATTTGACATCCTTACAAAGCAATCGGTCATGGGTCTGGCTATCTTGTAAAAATCTTTGATGAACCATATGTAGAATCCTGCATGTCAAAGAAAGTTGCGTACATCCTTGATAGAAGTAGGAGGTTGCAGGCTCATCATCACCTCCACTTTGGCTTTGTCAACTTCGATCCCTCTCTTAGAGATCCTGTGGCCAAGCACAATCCCATTCTGCACCATAAAACTACGTTTCTCCCAATATGAAACCAAGTGTTTCTCTTCACATCGTTCTAAAACCCTGCAAAGGTTAGACAAGCAGTTAGAAAACGAGGAACCATAAACACAAAAGTCATCCATGAAGACTTCCATGATATCTTCGATCAAGTCAGTGAAGATAGATATCATGCATTGCTGGAAAGTCGCAGGTGCATTGCATAATCCAAATGACATTCTCCGGTAAGCATATGTCCCATATGAACAAGTGAGTGTAGTCTTTTCTTGGTCCGCCGGATGGATGGGAATCTGAAAGAAACCTGAATAGCCATCAAGAAAATAGTAATAAGGATTGTTAGCAAGTCTTTACAGCATTTGATCAATAAAAGGAAGCAAAAAATGATCCTTTCTCTTGGTCGAGTTTAGCTTCATGTAATCAATGCACATCCTCTAGCTTGTGATAGTCCTGGTGGGAATAAACTCTTTCTTCTCTTTGGGGATGACAGTGATTCCACCTTTCTTTGCTACAACATGTACCGAACTCACCCATGTGCTGTCAGAAATGGGATAGATGACACCTGCACTCAAAAGTTTTAGAATCTCCTTCTTGACAACTTCTATCAGCCTAGGATTGAGTCTCCTTTGATGTTCGATGGAAGTCTTTGATTCATCCTCTAGTGGATCCTATGCATGTAGAAATCTTGATAAATAGTTGTAATATCATGCAAAGAATATCCCAATGCTTTTCTATACTTCCTTAACTTTGAAAGAAAAAATGTAGTCTCAGCATTATTCAGATTAGCATTGACAATTACAGGATATGTAGAGTTATGACCTAAGAGAACATACCTTAGTCCTGCAGGGACTTGCTTGAGCTCGACTTTTGGAGCTTTCAGCTTGCTCCAATCAGCACTCGAACTCACCACCAATGAAGTTGAAGTCGCAGGAGATGGCTCTTCGAGCTTGATAAATGCGATCTGCTTCTCAACAGTAGGTGCTGAATCCAGCAATTCAGCAACCTCATAAGTACCTGCATTCAAAAACCCATTCTCACCTTCAATCTGAGTTAAGGCTACCTGTAGTAGATCTTCACTGAAGAGCTCTTCAACAAAGTCTTCGATCACATCAGTAAGTGTATCGACCCAAAACGTGTGTCCATCAATGATAGTCTTCATGGATTTCTCGATGTTGAACGTCATAGTCAACTTCCCAAGTCGGAGATCTATTTGACCGTTCTGCACATCAATCATGGCTCTGGCAGTGGATAAGAATGATCTTCCCAGGATAATAAGATCCTTGGGCTCTTCTTTAAGCTCCAAGACTACGAAGTCTGTAAAAACATATCCCTCTCCAACTCCTATGGGAATGTTATCTAGAATGCCCACTGGTCTTTGAATAAATCTATCTGCAAGCACCAAAGACATTCTCGTGGGTTTATAGTTAGTCAAATTCAGCCGCTGCGATACCGAGAGTGGCATCACACTAACTTTTGAACCCAAATCGCATAGTCATAGCTAGCGATCCAATCTTGCAAGGCAATACGAAAGGACCTTGATCCTCGCATATCTCTGGTGCGATGTTCTGTAGGATTGCGCTACACTCTTCAGTAAGAACTGATACGTTGTGCTCTAATATCATACGATCTGAAAGAATCTCCTTCATGTATCTTTTAAGAGAGAGTATCATCTTGATTGCTTCGACAAAACGCAATCGTACGTGTAATTCACCAACTAGATTCTTCAGCTTTTCGTACTAGCGTTCCTTGAACTTTTGACGGGGTCTAGAAGGATACAAAGGCTTAGGAATGTAAGGTGGGGTGGTATATACTCTTCCTCAACCTCATGTGCATTTGATTCATTGCAAAAATTCGATACACCCACGTCAGGACAAGGATCGATTGATCCTTGTCCTTCTGTCCAAAGGCTTTATCAAGCAAGGATCGATCAATCCTGGGAAAAGGATTGATCGATCCTTGTCCTTCTGGTCTGGACGAGTTTTTCAACTCTTTGCCACTCCTCAGCGTAATGGCACTGCAATACTCCTTTGGATTCTTCTTTGGTTTGCTTGGAACGACGCTCGGTGGAGCTCTGTTGCTCGCAGAAGTCTGAGCAACCTTAGTTTCTATCAATTTCATATGAGTGCTCAATATCTCGAACTTCCCATTGAGATCACTATACATGTTATCCACCTTCTGATTCAAATCCGCAGAGGACTTTGTTTGATTCTCCAGCACTTACTGCAACATTTTCATCCGCTCACTATCTTGAGAAGACGTAGAAGATTGTCCCTGGTTCTGATTATGATACCCTGACTGATAGTTGTTCTTGAATCCTCTTGAACCAAATTACTTCTGCTAATAGCCATTTTTTCCGAAACCACTGCTCTGATTCTTGTTCTCAAATCCGAAGTTGAAGACACTTTGATTCTGCTGGTATGACTTGTTCTGGAAATTGTTCTGTTGGTTGAAACCTCTATTACCAAAGTTCCCTTGACCTCCAATGTAATTCACATATGATTGACCACCGTTTAGCTCCTCAGTCATGAACTCATGATACATATGTCCCATTTTCTACTCTTGAAGCATAGATGCATCATTCTATTCCCCAACAAAGTGTACTCCTTGTTTATCTCTTTTCATTAGCTCATCGAGCTTTGAATGCAAATCATCAATTCTCTTCGCATCTGATGATACAACCCCTCTACCGCCATCAAAGTCGGATCTCTGATTAGCTTGCCTATTTTCCATGTTATTCACCAGCATATAAGCTTCTTCTAAAGTCTTGGTCATGAAATCACCATTCCGCGCGATATTTATAGCATTCTGATATTTCTCCTCAACCCCATTATAGAAAATATTGAGGAGATTCCAATCTAATAACCCATGATGAGGACAGTCATTGAGGTACTCCTTGAATCTTTCTCAATCTGCATAAAAACTCTCAGAACCGAATTGGTGAAATCCAGCAAACTTGTTTCAGAGGGACATAGAACTCGATTTCGTGAAGAAATGCTTAAGAAAAGCAGTCTTGATCTCGTCCCATGTCCTCAAAGAATCAGGCTCTAGAATATTATACCATCTCGTAGCCTTGTCATTCAGAGAGAAAATGAATAATATGCATTTCAGAGCTTTAGCAGGTACTCCGCTGTGTTGGATAGTATTGCAGATGGCTTCAAATTAATCCAAATGGTACATTGGGTTCTGTGATGGCAACCCATGAAACTGATTCTGCTGCACCAGGTTAATAAGACCAGTCTTGATCTCAAAGTCTCTTCTCTCTATAGGAGGCAGACGAATCCCAACACGATTCGCATAGAAAGCCTCCGGAGTATCATATTACGCTAGAGTCATCCTCTGTTGAGGTTGATTTGCGCATTGTTGCCCCGCAACTGCAACATTCTGCTAGCCAATTTGTTGAGCACCAACATTAGCACCACCTCCAGCAGGTGGATAACCTCCTAGAAGGACTCTTGGAAAGAGAGGATTTTGATGAACTTGAATGTTATCACCCATGTTATCATCCATGTTTTCAGAGAACTCAAATTCCTCAATAACCTCCAACAACTTCTCCTTCTTCTTTTGTCTCTCTATACGCCTGGTTCCGGCTCAAGCTCGTGAAGATTCACAATTCTTTGGCTTCTAGTGTGAGGCATGTTCATGCACATGGAAGTAGAAAAACAAATAAGAAAAAAAGAGATTAAACAAAATAAAGAAAAAATGCCTTAGGCACGCAATGATCCTCGGCAACAGCGCGAGAAAACTTGATAGCTCAGGTTTTCGCCCCGAGATAACAATGCAAGCGCACAAAAAGTACGTTGTAGTGGTTCGGGATTGAATCCACAGAGACCAAAGGTAGCACGAAGAATTTTAGATCAAACAACGAGCTAAAGCGAAAAGTATGTTTTGTAAGAGATGTAGAAAATTGAAATTAAGAAGCAAAGAAAACAAGCAAACGACAACGGGGTTGTAAATCAATCAAAGAAGAGTTGGGCATTGGGTATTCTCAGGGAAACATTTCAATGTTGATTCGAATTATTGACTAGGGGACATGTTTTAAACCGTCTTGAACTTAAACACAATTGCAGAATTGATCTACTTTCGTAGTGTCAATCCGCTATGTATTAGAAACATCGAGAGTAACTTCCGTTGACTCTCAGATTCTAATCATGCATTCTAAACAGGTTTGATACGCTCACAATTCACTTAAACATCAACTTCCATTGGCTTAAGATAAATTGCTCATTTAAGATTCATTCAAGCATTTAATCGAACACTTTCCAAGCGTTAAACAACCTAAGGTCAGAAACTAAATTATCAAGTTAATTTCAGCATTACGAACAATCCTAGATGAAGATCCAATTGACTAAATCCTTAATCATACGATTCTATGTCAACAATTCATGAATCCCTATGTGAGATCCCTAAACCCAAAAAGCAAACTACTCACTCATGATTTGAGAAACAACACAAATCAAATCAGAGAGAGACATCATTGTATTGATAAAAAAACGAGTAAGGTTCAGAATTCTTCTCAGGTTCGAAGTACGGAAGATGATTCTTCTCCCAAGGCTTACAAATCTCTCTCTTGCTCTCAAAACTCAGAAAAACAACATAATGATACAGGAAACACGAGTTTAGGTTTTAGTTATGAAATCCGGTTCACGATAAATTCGGTATGGTTCTTCAAAATCGGTCTATGAAATACGGGACAAGGATCGATCGATCCTGGACAAGGATCGATCCAGAATCGATCGATCCCTGTCGATCTGTCAGTACATTTTTCTTCTCTTCATGAATGCTTCCTTCGATGCTTGAAATCCGTCCAAAATGCAATCTTTCTGCACATCCAAGCTCGAATCCTGTAAAAACACTACATAACACAAAACCGCTCCAAAGAGATTCGAATACATACTAAAAACAATAGTTCTAGATTAAAAACCGTGACAAAAACCACTAAAATACTAACAGATCAAGCTTATAAATTTAAAGCTTCGTTGTTCGTTTTCTAGTGACCAAACAAGGTTTTGGCGCCGTTACTTGGGAGCACGATTGCTAGATTAAGATTTTCTTTGGAATTTCATTTAAGTTTGAGACTAAGCTTTACTATTCAAGTTGTTTAACTATTTTCTTTTTTCTTTTTGTTTGTGCTTTGTTGCAAGGATGAAGAATCATCAATTTCAAGAAGAAGTTGGCGGAATGGGAGCATATGAGGAGACTAGTAGTGACTTTGATACACCAATCATGAGCAACACCAGGATGGGAATAAGACCCCCACTGGGAGATATGCCCCATCACGAGATCAACTCTAGCCTCAGTAACATGATCCACAACGCAAAATTTTTTGGTTTGGACATGGAAAACCCCATCGAACACCTTGACAACTTCGAAAGACTATGCGATACAACCAAGATTTAAGGAATTCCCGGAGAATATGTGAAGCTATCTCTCATTTCTTTCTCATTAAGGGATAAAGCTTCACAATGGGAGAAGACCGTCGTTAGTTCTTCCATAACCACTTGGAATCAATGCAAAAGGAGATTCCTTGGACAATTCTACTCGCATAGAAGGACTACAAACTTCCGAAATAGCATTGCTAACTTCGAACAAGGGATTGAAGAGACACTCGGTGAAGCTTGGCAAGGGTTTAATGAATATGTGAGGAATTTTCCTCACCATGGTTTCACTCAAGGAAGTCTACTAATACTTTTCCATAGGGGAGTTCATCAACATTTCCGGTTTGCTATGAATACGACAAGCAATGGAAAATTTGCAAGCTTGACCGCGGCTCAAGGAGAAAAATTGGTCGAGAATTTGGCTAAGAGTTATGCCGGAGAAGAGAGCTTTGGTTTTACACCCAAGATTGAGGATAAACGCCTTGAGGAATTAAACACAAAGATTAATGAAAAAGCAAAAGCGGTCCTCAAGCCAAAGAAGAAGAAGCTAAGGATTAATGAAAGCTTCTTTAATTAACATGACGAGATGAGTTTTGTTCAAGAAAGCTACTACGGGAACTATTCACAAGGTCCACCGCCTAGAACAAGTTTAGGAGAATGGAGTCCTACGACACCAACAACACCCACTAATCCTAAGACACTTACCAACTCTACAGTAGAAGACATGCATTCCTTGATAAAAGAGCTTGTGATTGGAAATGCGGAGATTAGGAGAGACTTGAACAATAGATTTGATGCATTAGACCACAAGACTTATGGGGATTACCTGGAGTTATCGGAGAAGTATGATAATTTTGCTAGTTATGTGAAGGGTATAGAGCACCAAATAGCAGAACAAGCTTCTAAACATGAGTTTCAAAAGGGTAGTTTACTCAGTAAGTGTGAGGTTAACCCGAAGGAGCTTTTTCATGCTGTAACTTTGAGAAGCGGAAGGAAATTACCTTCGATGACTCAAGAGGTTGAGCCTAAGACGAACAAGACCGAGTTAGAAGAGATTGAGTTAGAAGAGATTGAAAATGATCAAATGCCGTTTGACGAAGAAGAGCAAGATGAGAATGAAGAAGAAACCGAGAAGGAAGAGGCACCCAAAGAGGCGCCTAAGATTCAAGAGGAGGAGCCCAAGGACAAACCTCCTCCACACCAAAAGAGGAAAAGGGGTTACATGCCCACCGACACTAATGTTCCTATTGATGAGTCAAATCTACCCTTTCTGGGAAGGTTTAAGAAGCAAATTATGGCGGCTAGGTACCAAAAGATAAAAGCTCATATGGGAGTACTAGTGGTGACCATACCGTTAATGGAGTGATGCCAAGATAACCCAATAGTGAACAAAGTGTTAAATGATATCATCACGAGAAAGAAAAGAATCGATTCCGTCATGGAAGTTGTTACTCATGAATGTAGTGTTATCATTCAAAACAAACATCCCACCAAGAGAAGAGACCCCGGAAATTTCACTTTGCCTTGTACTTTGAAGCACATGACCTTTGGGAAATGTTTTGTTTATTTAGGAGCAAGTGTGAGCCTAATGTCCTTGACGTTCTCTAAGAAGCTTGGCTACACGAACTTTAAGCCAACAAGAATCTAATTGATATTGGCGGATAGATCTATTCGATATCCACATGGTATTCATGAAGATTTTCCATTGATGATTGGGAATTGCGAGGTTCCAACGGACTTTGTAGTCTTGGAAATGGATGAGGAACCCTTCAACCCTATCATTCTTGGAAGAACTTTTCTTTCAACCGTGAGAGCAATAATTGATGTAAGGGGAGGAAAGATAGATAATCATCTTGGAGATTTGATATTGAATTTCAATATCTTGGATGTTATGAAGAAACCAACTATCGATCGAACCGCCTTCTCCATTGAATGCCTTGTTGATGATTTTGTTGGAGAGCTAGAAGAGCTATACATGGAAGATGGCTTGGAAGTAGCTGTAATCTAAAAAAAGGGATCAAAGGCAATCCTCTCAAATGAAGCCACGAAATACAAAAGATTACTAGATGCTCGACCGATAGAACCAAGTGAAGTACTAGCATTGGAGCTAGGAAAATACGAACCGGGACCAAAGGAGGAGAAGGGCGAGGACAAGGAAGATTCATATTGGTGTGATCTTAAGGCACCTAAGGTGGATTTGAAACCACCTCCAAAAGGGCTAAGGTACACGTTTCTTGGTCCTATATCTACCTACCCTGTGATCATAAATGATAGCCAAAATGAAAGTGAGACCGAATTATTATTGAATGAATTGAGAAAGTATAGAAAAGCGATAGGTTACTCATTAGATGATATCAAGGGTATCCCCCAATCTTTATGCATGCATATGATTCATTTGGAAGATGAGTCTAAGACCTCGATTGAACCCCAAAGAAGGCTTAATCCTAACTTAAAAGATGTGGCCCGCAAGGAAATCTTGAAACTCCTTGAGACAAACATAATATAGTCGATCTTGGATAGCACATGGGTTTCCCCCGTGCATGTGGTGCCTAAGAAAGAAGGGGTTACAGTAGTTAAGAATGATAAAGATGAGCTAATCCCTACTAGAACTATAACGGGACGTAGGATGTGTATTGACTATAGAAAGCTTAATGCATCGAGTAGGAAAGACCACTTCTGTTACCATTCATTCACCAAATGTTGGAAAGATTAGCAAATCGATCTTACTATTGCTTTTGAGACGGTTATTTTGGTTTCTTCCAAATACTCATTCACCCTATAGACCAAGAGAAAACCACCTTTACTTGCCCTTATGGTACATATGCTTATAGGAGAATGCCTTTCAGTTTATGCAATGCTCCTGCTACTTTTCAAAGATGAATGATGTTCATATTTGATAATTTTCTTGAAGAGTGTATGGAGGTCTTCATGGACGATTTTTCCGTCTATGGAGACTCCTTTGTTGGATGTCTTTCTAATCTATACAGGGTATTGAAGAGATGCGAGAAAACCAACCTCGTGCTAAATTGGGAGAAATGTCACTTCATGTTTCAAGAAGAGATAATACTCGGGTACAAAATCTCCAAGAAGAGGATTGAAGTTGATAAAGCGAAGATTGAGGTGATGATGCACTTAGAACCACCAAGAACGGTTAAAAGAATTCAGAGTTTTCTAGGCCATGCGGGTTTCTATAGGAGGTTTATCAAGGATTTCTCACAAATCGCAAGACCAATGACAAGGCTTCTATGCAAAGACACACCCTTCGAGTTTGATGAAGCATGTATGAAGGCTTTTGGGAAGATAAAGGAAGCTTTGGTTTCGGATCCAATCGTACAAACTCCGAATTGGGAATTACCTTTCGAGATCATATGTGCTGCAAGTGATTTCGTGGTCGGAGCGGTTTTGGGGCAAAGAAAGGATAAGAAACTTCACGTGATCTACTATGCGAGCAAGACGTTGGATGAGACTCAAACCAAGTATGCCACAACGGAAAATGAGCTTTTGGTCATAGTGTTCGCCTTTGAAAAAAAAATTTCATATATATAGGGATCAAAGATAATAGTATACACGGATCACGTCGCTTTGAGACACTTATTGGCGAAGAAGGATACTAAACAAGGTTGTTGAGATGGATTCGCCTCCTACAAAAATTTGATCTTGAAATCAAGAACAAAAAGGGAATTGAGAATGAAGTGGCGGATCACTTGTCAAGGATGAAAGTTGATGATGGACTACCAATTAATGACTCACTCTAGGAGGAAAAAATCAACTCGATAGAATCATTCTTCCTCATTCAGAGAAATCTCAAACAATGGGAGGAAGAGAATGCGAGTGCAGGGACCACTACAATTCCTTGGTATGTCGATTTTGTCAATTACCTCATGAGTGGAAAAGAGCCGCCGAATACAGGGACTTATGGAAAAAAGAAGTTCTACCGTGATCTTAAGTCTTACTATTGGGATGATCCTTACCTCTACAAGCAATGCAAGGATCAACTATATAGAAGATGTGTTTTGANAGTGCTAACTATGGTGGACACTTTGCCACTTTCAAGACGGTTCAAAAGACCTTACAAGCGGGATTTTGGTGGCTCACAATGTTCAAGGATGCACATGAAGTTGACTCCAAGTGTGATGCTTGTCAAAGAAGAGGAAATATAACAAAGAGAAATGAGATGCCATTGAATCCTATTTTTGNATCACCAAATGTCATAGTGCTAACTATGGTGGACACTTTTCCACTTTCAAGATGGTTCAAAAGGCCTTACAAGCGGGGTTTTGGTGGCTCACAATGTTCAAGGATGCACATGAAGTTGTCTCCAAGTGTGATGTTTTTCAAAGAAGAGGAAATATAACAAAGAGAAATGAGATGCCATTGAATCCTATTTTTGAAGTAGAGATTTTTGATGTGTGGGGAATAGACTTCATGGGACCTTTCCCTAAATCGAATGGAAACTTCTACATCCTAGTGGCGGTTGACTAAGTCTCCAAGTGGGTAGAAGCGATAGTAAGTCTGACTAATGATGCAAGGGTAGTAATCAAGCTCTTAAAAATGATCATTTTTCCTAGATATGGCACTTCAAGGATAGTGATAAGTGATAGTGGAAGTCATTTCATCAACAAGGTTTTTGATAAAAACTCTTGAAGGCTAATGGAGTGAAACATAAAGTGGCAACACCATACCACCCTATTACTTCCGGACAAGTAGAGGTATATAATCGCCAAATCAAAGAAATACTAGAGAAGACAATTGGAGTGAATAGGAAAGATTGGTCTACCAAGCTTGATGATGCACTCTGGACATATAGAACGGCATTCAAGACGACTATTGGGACTACGCCATTCAACCTCATTTATGGGAAATTTTGCAACTTACCTATTGAGTTGGAACACAAGGTAGTTTGGGCTACAAGAAAACTAAATTTTAACTTCAAGGAAGCTTCGGAAAGAAGATTAGTGCAATTGGAAGAACTTGAGAACTTGAGGCAAAATGCTTATGAGAGCTCGAAAATCTATAAGAAAAAGACAAAAGCTTTTCATGATAAGAAGATCCTCATGAGGGAGTTCAAGAAAGAAGATAAGGTTCAATTGTTCAACTCTCGGTATAAACTCTTCCCGGGGAAATTGAAGTCAAAATGGTCGGGTCCTTTTAATGTTGAAGAAGTAATGACATATGGTTCAATAACTCTAAGGAACCGTTCTAGAGAAGAATTCACGGTTAATGGGCAAAGATGCAAACCATACTTAGCGGATACATTACTAGAGGGAGCGAGTTATCTCGTCCTCCTCGATGCACCATCACCATAGACCGCTTCAAAATTAAGCTAATGACTATAAACAAGCGCACTCAGGAGGCATTCCCAAGAATAAAAACCCACCTTATCAAATAAAGAAACACTTTTAATTTCAATTTTATATATTATAGAGTGATGATGAACGAAGCATCTACCAAAAGGATTCTCGAAAAGTTTCTAACACTCGCCTAAATTTCTAAAATGTTGGGCAAATTTTTGAGAAATGAAAAGAAAGGAGAGTAACTTGCAATATTTTATTAAAACACATGTTTTATTAGTTTCTCTCTTCCATTTTCATAATTTTATCTCTCTTAAAAACAACTTGGAAAAGAAACTCTCTCTCACATTGTGCTAAGAAAACGCTACAAGAAAACACGTTTGTAAAAAAAATGTTGTTAATTAGTTGCTAATAATGTTAGCAACATTTTCGGAAGGAATTATATTTCCTTGCTAACATAGCAATGATTTTGCAACAAAATATATGACACTAATATAAATTTGTTGCAAGAACATTGCTAATTTTTGCACTATAAAAATTTACCTAATTTTTTATATCATAATATATACAGAATATATACAAATATCCACTACATTTTACAAATACTTACTGAAAGCATTTTATTAAACACTATTTAAAAAATAAAAAACGATTTTATTATTCAATTAAAATTCATTGAAACAAAAAATACATGGTATATTTAGCCAAAAATATACATTGTATAACTACAAACTAAATCTATATATTCCTACAACGCAAAAGTAATGGTGGGCATCATCTATCGGTGTCGATGGCACTGGTGGTCAGTGGCGGTGAGCACAGTGGAGAAAGAGAGATCGACGGTAAGTATCGGAGCCGATGGAGCGTCCGAGTAGAGAACGAGAGCGACCGTAAGCATGGGAGCAAAGAACGAGAGCGACGGTGAGTCTCCAAGGCCGAGCATGACGCTGACTAGATTTGAAAAAAAAAAATTAAATCCGAAGAATATGAATATGAGGATGTACAAGAAGAAGATGAGAAGAAGAAGACGAAGAGGGTCAAGAGCTAGAATGCTTTTAATGAAGAAAAGTTAATCTTACTTACTCTTACTTAATTTAATATACTCTCTACTCTTAATGAGATTGTGTAAAACCTATTTTGCCCTTCATCT
>OVAN01012138.1:0-14011 GCA_900406275.1 Anastatica hierochuntica | reverse complement strand
TCTCGTATGAAAACCGTATTAAAAACCGATAAAATACGAATACATCAGTGTACACTGAAGATCGTGATTGTGGTCTTCGAGATTTAGCACCTCGCATATTACAACTACGACAAAATTGGGCTTCCTCTGTCTCTAAAGTTGTCTTTCTCGTGAAATCTTCTTGAACCGTATCAATGTTTAGGTGTGAGTCCAGAGACTGGAGATTCTCTCGGCAAGTTGGAACCACGTCTCTAGAGATGGAGAATGAGGTCACTCTCGGCTGTCAATTTAGATTTAGGTGTAGATCAATGTCTTTGTGTAACTAACCAAATTTAAAAGTTTGTGTATTAAATAAACAATTTAAGTAATTTGTATATTAAATGGGGAGCCAAAAGGTGGTGCATTTATTCGACAAAAGATAATATAGTTGAGATATTTTTCTGATTTCCCCCTTTAATAGTTGACACCGTTTAAACGTCCCAATAACAGCCGTTAAATTGAGGGTCTAAACTCAACGAAATTTGAAAGTTTGCATGTTTAAAACACAACAACAATTAGTTCGTGTATTAAATGGGTAGCCAAAAAGTTCGTGTATTTTTTCAGCAGATTTTATATTAGTTGGTCAATTTTTTTCGGTTTTTTCCTTTATTATTTATGTGATGAAGTTTCTTTAGCAAGAGATACTTAATTTGATAGAAATAATAGGAAAAAAGCATCTCTCTATTTTCTCTCTTAGAGCGAAAGCTCTCTTTTTAATTTGTTTATTCTGACATAAATTCAGATATTATTTTAACTAAACTTGAGTAGATTTGTATCTCAAATCATTTTTTTTATACAACATGTAGGCTAAGTATTAATACACGTTGATCACCAAGAACCTAATACAAGAAAAAAGTTTGTGAATAGAAAAATATAAAAAATAGTTCAGCTTAGGACAACTAAAACATGTGGATTGTGTTGTATCAAGACTGAAGATGATGTGACGTTGAAGAATGATGTGCACATAAGTTGAATAACAAGAAAATCTTTTAGGATACATGAAGATCACAATGATAGAGATTTAGAGTTATATCAATCATAAAGACAAGAAGATTTTCTAAGTGATGAATAAATATAGTTTAAGTAGAATCGTTCCACGATAGCCAAAAGAAGTGAAGAAAAATATGTGCAATCTTTTTAATTTGAGATAGTAATTTTTATTATGTTTTAGGTGAGCAAGAGAAATAAAAGAGATTAGTAGTTTGCTTAAGGTCTTGTTTAGAGTAAGAATCAAGAGTGACAAACATAGTTGTTAGAGTGTGTGTGTAAAACCAGTCAAGTAAATTGTAAGACCTATTAAATAAGATTCTTAATAAGAGAAATTGTGTGATAAAGAGTTTTGAAAAGTGTTATTGAGTCCTCTATTTTTCATTTGATATCAGAGTGGGCATCTGAACCAAGTTATAACACTTATAACGGGTGGGGATCCTGCAGAAAAGATAGACTCGACTAAGAAACTTGTTTCTGTGAATCGAAGCCCTATTTTGGGGAAAGGACAATATGACCACTGGAAGATGAAAATGAGTGCACTTACCAGAGAAATTCACATGGATGCTTGGGTTAGAGTTGAGAAAGGTTGGCTACCCACCTATGATCAAAGATGAAGATGGCAAATAAGCATTGAAAGATGAAGTTGTATGGACTGATACTGAGAACTTGGCCAAGACATTATATGCAATCTTTGGAGGTCTAAATGATAATCAATTGAAGAGGACTTATTGTTGTGAATCTACTAATGATGGTTGGGATAAGCTGAAAGAAGTATAGTCGAGATCAACTAATTTGAAAAGGTCTCGAATTAATATGCTACCATCGAAGTTTGAGACATTACATATGGATGAGAATGAATCAAAGGAAGAGTTCGGTAGGAAGTTAAGTGTCAAAGATACATAAGCTCAAATTATGGGAAAACATATAAAGATAAAAATTTAGGAAAGAAATTTTAGAGGTGTCTTCTAGCGAAGTTTGAATCAAACAAGACAACTATGGGAATAGCTCTGGACACTGACGTGTTGAAATTTGAAAAGATTGTTGGTCTTTTACCTGCGTATAATATGGAAATAAATTCATCTAAGAGAAAAACTTTAAAAAGAATTGCATTCACATCTTAAGAGCGCAAAGAGATACAAGAACTAAAAGATTAAATGGGTCTTATGGCTAAAAGTTGCAATCGAACCCATGAGAAGCTTCGAGAAAGGAAGCATGAAGTCTTTCATAAAACTATTGGGTAAGGATCGTGATCAAGAAAAAACACTTAAGAACATGAAACGTAGTGTCACATATATCACGAATTTGGACAATTCGAGGTGCAACGTCCCACTTTTAAAATGGGGAGTGTGCAGAGGATCAGGTCACAAAAAGAATGGATACGTTAATAGACATAAGGGAAAAGACTATCTTACATAGGTATGACATAGGAATAAGAGGATGACGAGGAGAGCTCTGATGAGGAAATTGGATACGTAGCTCTCATGATGATCGGTGAGGAAAAAACTAACCATGAAGACTCAAAAGAAGAACACACTCAATCTAAAAAAACTGAAGCTAAGAATCTGGATGGCTCATCTAACAGTGATATCTATGAAGAAGAAGATGTAATGTTTAGATGGAATTTCGTAAACCGTACGAAGATAGGATACAAATCAGCCAAGATAAAATTACTACTTAAGGAAAAAATCTCTAGAGACCGTAAATGAGAGATTCAAAGGAGCTTTAAATGATGAAATTGAGAGATTTGATTATTGAATTATGAACTTTCTAAAATAAGAAAGCATATATATATATATATATATATATATATATATACACTGGTGACAAAGATTTGGAGAAGATTCTGTCAAGTAGAAGGTTCGGTAAGTCTAACTATGGATTAGGTACACTAGATACGAGACAACTTACAAAATTTACTTTGTTCGGAGGAAATACCAATCAATAGTCTCAAGTCGAATCAAGCAGACAAGTTCATACTAACATGTTGGTGCATGATCTAATGAGAAGAACAAGACGATCTCAGGTTGCTTCTTTTGTGGAAAGTTAGGGTATGTGAAGAGATATTTTTTCAAATTCAGAAAACAAATCATGAACTTATTAAAAATTAGGGGAATTTCTTTCAAAATATCACAAAACATCATAAATATGGTTGAGGAAGTTAGATATGTATCGCTTATCGTCTCAGAAGTAATTACAACCTTTGTTGCTTACACAAGCACACGTTTTTCTGCAAAGAAAGCTTGGTATCTTGATAGTTGAGCCTCAAGACACATGACTGATACACAAGAGAATCATGAGAAGTATCGACCAGTCAAAAAAAGTAAAGTTACTTTTGGTAGAGGAGCTTAATAGTCAAGGAGAACTTACAGATCGAGAGCTTCTGAAGTTGGTAAATGTTCATTATGTTTAAGGCTTGACTAAGAAACTCATAAGTATAAGACATTTGTGTGACAATGTTATTCAACAAGATGAAGTTCTAGGAAATTGATTCTAATGGACATATTATCATGAGTGGAATATAAGTTGGGAATAATTGCTATATGTGAGAACAATATGCATCGAGTCTAAGAGCAGAAAAAGTGATTTCATAGTATGGCATTAAAATTCGAGACATGTGAATGCAAGAAGTCTCTTACAAATCATTAAACAAAAAGTTGTCAGAGGTGTCCAGCTCAAATACGTAGATAAACTTACTTGAGGAGAATCAATTTAAACAAATTAAGGTTCAACATAAGGAATTGCAAGGAGTAAAAACAAATGAGACTCTAGATTTGGTTCATATAGATTTGATGGGTCCAATGCATATCAAAAGTTTTGCTGGAAAAATATACGTGTTTGTGGATGTGATTAATTTTTCAAAGTTCACTGGGTTGAATTCATTAGAGAGAGATCAAAAACTGTGGAGAGCTTCAAGATTTTAGCTCTACAATTGAGAAATGAGAAGAAAGGTATCAAACAGATTACAATCGACCATGGTGGAGAGTTCCAAAGATTCTCAGTACATGTTTTAACGATTTTTATTTTTCTTTCGCTGCCAGTAAGTCTCATGATGGATCTCAGGACTCAACTCAGGACTTAGGGTTAGACGTATGAAGATTGTGTAACAAGTAAAATAATTTTATTGATTTTGTTATCGGATTACAAGAGAATGTTGAGAGTGCAGAATAGTTTTGCATTCAAGTTTTTCCCCTCGCATTTGCTCTCCCCTCTTGCTTTTATAGACTTCTCTTCAAATCATAACGACAATTCCATTTCCTTCGGTAAATCCTCCTTCATAAATATGCCAGTTACCGACACTTTAATGTTGTTGACTCGATAATCGACTTGACCTCGGGCTTATGGACATTCTTCCTTTCCCATGCCCATAGCTTTCATCTTGTTTGCCCCTTTCCATTCTCTTCTTCACTATGGGCCTTTGAAGCCCACTATCTATCTCTGGTTCGAGTTCTGGATTTTCGAACCGGGTTTGGGTTGGGTGGAACTCACCTCCANCCCCCCCCCCCCCCCCCGAAGCTCGTCAAAGGTAATTAGTTAGGGATCATGTGAGCTAACTCTTGATTGATTTCTCTTTGATGGGATTTATGAATTAGAAATTCATAACCTGGTTCGAATATACGAATTTCCTATTGAAAACCCAGTTTCCTTTCTTGGTTACTTGGTTAACTTTGCAAAGATTTGATTGGATCTTGATTTTATTTGTCTGGGTCCCGCCACTACTTCCATCCTCCACGTAATCCTCGGACTCACTTCATTTAAAGCCGAAACTCTACGCCTCTCTTCTCCACTATTTTTTCTTTCGTCGCCATCAAAAGGTTTGTTTCTCTCTAACTCTTCCACTTCCCTCTTCTTACTTCTCTTGCGAATCTCTATGTCTTTTGAAATTTTTATTGCTTTGCTCTTATCGTGAATCAGATCTCTTAGTCTCTTTTGCCATGGACTCCGAATCCCTAGTCACGCACCGGAGAAACCCTTGTCTCCATCTCCTCTTTCCGTTGAACTTCCCTTCTATCGCGCAGATCCCGACGCGACTGGCGCTGAAGAATGATTCTCCGTCGCCATTGACGAAGATGATCTTCCAGAGGAAGGTCACCTCACCGTTGTCCCCACTGTGCCGATGGTCATAGCTCCTCCGACAAATGCTCCCATCGCTTCTCTGGCTACGAGCATCGCCAAATCTCTTCAAACACCGAGGGAAGAATTCGACGTTCCTGATAGTGTTGTGTTCTTGCTCCGTTCTCCTGAAGACATCTCCTAGACCCCTCCTCCTGGGTACTTTTGTATTTATGAGTCGTTCTTCAAAAACTGACACTTGCGGTTTCCTCTTCCTCATCTCCTCATGGCCCATTATCACCGACGTTAGATCGCCCCAACTGAATACTGGCGGAATCAAGACCATCATCGGTCTATTTATTCTCACCGCAGAGATCAACCTCAAGCTGGGGATTCAACTTCTTGAACCCCTGACCTCCTTCAAGGGTATCAACAAGAAGCCGAGAGTTTATTACGTCTACGAAAACCCTCAGCTTGACACACCCCCATATAGAAAGCTCGATTTATGGGAGAACGCATACTTCTACGTCCAGGCTAACTCCAACTCCTTGCCTGCATTTTTTGCTAGGACAACTCGCAGAAGCTGGAATTTTGATGCTGGTAGGCGATCTGTTATGGTTGTCTTCTTCGACTGTGTGTGATTCTATTACTAACTTCCTCTTTGTTTGCTGTTTGTTTTGGTTTCAGTTCGCCCAGTCGCCAAAAAAACAAAGGATTTCCCGATCTTGAGCGACGACCTAGCTGCACTCAGGGCCATCAAGAAATTCTGGTGGGTCAACTTTATTTCCACCGGCATTGTTGTTGTTGTTGTTTCTTTCTTAGCTGCTCGGAAATCCGACCAATCTCCTCCTCCTATCCAATCTCCTATACCACTTCGCATCCAATCTCCTTCGCCAATGGTGCGTCCTATTGTGCAACTTCCAAACTTGGAGCAGAGAGCTGCCGAGCTGGCCCACAAGCAGGCATAGAAGAGAAGGTTGAGGCTGCTCAAAAGGCTGCCTCTGATGCTCAGTCGCAGGCTGAGACTTCTGCTGCGGAGAAAAATGCTCTTCCCACTGCTGCTGCAAATCCAGAGGCCCTCAAAGAGGTCTTGACCGCTGCTGGGGATGACAAGGCCTCTCTCCCCTCTCTCATGCTGATGCCTCAACCTCCTCCGAGCTTTGAGGCTCCAATCATCTCTACCACTGCATCCAGGAAGGATGCCACTTTGGCGAAGGCCAAAGCTGCTACTGACAAGAGGAGAGATAAAGAGACGTCCTCCCGAACTGAGAAGGAGCTTGCGCCACGCAAAGAAGCGCCCCCACAATCTTCAACAGGGAGTCAGTCGGTGGACGCTAGGTCCAAGAAAAGGTACTGCTCCTCCTCTTCTGCATTCCTCGCCAAAAAGCTAAGGGTGGAAGAGAAGGGATCTCCTAGACAGAAGCGCAGGGAAGTCAGGGCCTCTAACCAGCGGAGGTCGGAGGAAAGGAGGTCATCCCATAGGGATGACGTGGACCATCAGAGGTTTGAGGAGAAGAGAGCTGAGGAGACTAGGTCATCAAAGAGAGATGACAACACGCGAATCTCCAACCTCCTAGCGGCCAAAGGGAAAGGTCCAGCCAAGGACCCTGGCCACCAAGTTATCGAGCTCGGGGAGTATGGCTTCGATTTTGGCTACACTTGGGTTGTCCCTCTTGCTGGTGACACCCAAGCGAATGAGATGCTTCACCGGTACTTCCGCATGTCCGGGGACAAGCCCACCCCTGAGAAACTCCTTGGCAAGTCCTCCACCTATCAGGACATATGCTGGCGGAACACCGAGGTAGAACCCTTGCTCCTTATCCCCCTCTTTTCCCTTTTTGGATTCATTGCTAACGTTGCCTCTTCTTCTGTCCTAAGAAAATGGGCTTCATCAACCATCTGAGGCTCGAATACAAAGAGCAGCTTGAGAAGGTGAAGAAGACTGCCTTCAAGGACTACTACAACCTGAAGATAGTGGGGGGGAGAAGACCTCCGGCGCCATCAAACACGCGATTGACGCGAAATTCTCCTATCAAGCTCTCTTAAGGAAGGTGAATAAGATCGAGGTGAGCGATTCTGCTTTGCGCTCTATGTTGTCCTCTGCTAGGGAGGAGCTAAGAGGTACCAAGGATACAGCCCCACTGTGTGAGGCTGAGCTGAATAAATCACTGGAGGCTAGCCAGGAGGAAGCCAAGAAGAGGGAATATGAGCTGTCAGGAATGCTAGAGGAGGCAATGAAGGCAAAGAACGACCTCAGGTGGAAGCTTGAGTCAGCTCGAAATTCTCATGGTGAGGAAGTTGACAGGCTAAGGATCCAGAAGGATCGAGAGGTTCAGAAGGCTGCTAAGGGAGCCTGGAAAGAGGCGGCGGCCAAGAACAAGCCCAAATTTTAGAAGGTGGAAAGGGCTATCAAATACTTAGAGCTGATGGAGGAGAATGCGCTTCTCCAATCTTTGGCTCAAAGCCGCGCCGAGCTGCTAAAGGACTTGGCGGAGAGGGGCATCTCTGACCTTGAGGTTGACAAGGAGAAATGGGAGAGTGCCTCTGCAAAATTCAAGGTTGAGCTTGAGACTATGGGTGTCATCAAGCTCGACCTCGAGCAGGACCTCTGCGTGTCCCCTCCCTCTGGTTGTTCAAGTGGCTCCATGTTGGTTGCTCTCACGGCCTCCACTTTCACCAATCTACAAGAGGTCACGTCTCGAGAAGTGGTCGTCGTTGAACAAGAGACCACGAAAGTGGTGATGGAGGAGCAGTCACTGGTGGAAATGTCGTCTGCTGTGGAAACCGCTGTAGTAACCCCGAGCCCTTCCAAAGCTCTGGACCCTGTCACCGTGGAACCGCCTGCTTCAACGCTTGACTAGTTCGGGTCCAACCTCTGTGCTATCTCCCCCAAGGCTGCATCCGAGCTTGCCAAATTTTTTTAAGTTTGCTTGCTTTTTCTTACGTATTTTTGTGTGCCTGGGAGGGTTTTAAGTTTGCACTTTGTTTCCTCTACTGTTTTGCATAACTCCTGATTGCCAACCTCCCTTATCATTAGGACTGTAAAGTGTTTAGATACGGACTTAGTGACAATCATATGATTATCCTTAGTATTTTTCATTGCGTGGATAAAGAACATGTCACTGTGACACCAGGCGCTCCTCATTAGCATTGCCTAAGGAGACCCTACAATGACTATGATAGCTTTCGCGAGACTCAACAAGTTTTGACGTGGACTTACAATGCGAAGGGGGAAGAAAGAAAGAAACCTCAGCGAAGTTTTATGTGTATTATGATGCGAAGGGAGGAGAGGGATCTTCTGCCGACCAAGCTAGGTTTAAGCTCAGTTTTAAGTTTGTTCGCAACCTATTACAAAGGCAGTAGAACATAGGTGCAAAAAGTGATCTTTGCTTACCTTGTTATAGACAAGGCTGTGGGGTGCGAACTGAAGCAGCTTACCCTGTGCCACGCTTGAGTATTCAAGCGTTTTGCGTGCGTGGCCCGACTTTCTTTTACGGCATGCTTAAGCTCATACAAGGTTGCAAGGAAACTACATTGAGCTGTCCTTCGACAATCAGGTATCATTTCACCAGGGTGCTCTTGAGAAGTGCACAGTTTAAGTCGGGAAGTCTGGCCAGGACTCTGACGTGTGAGTTCGGGAGAGAACTCATGTGATAAGACTCTTACCGTAACATATATATTTTATTATACAACAGATGTGCCCAAGACGGGCACATACCCCGGAGGGATCAAGTCGTGCTGTAGTTGAATTACATCAAAGATCTAAGAAAAGTGAAGGTTCAAGGAACCATGTTTTTTTTTGTTTTTTGAAGCATACTTAGTAATAATACTTCTTGAGATTGACATAATTCTATGGACGAATTTTGCGCCTTCCGTCCATGCCAACGAGCTCATAGACCCAGCTTGACGACGCGGGTAACACTTTAAGGTCCTTCCTAGCTGGCTCCGAGCTTCCCAGCTCGATACCCCGAAGTATTTTATACGACTCTTTATAACACGAGGTCACCTTCTTGAAACGTACTCGGGTGGACGTTCTTGTTGTAATACCTTGCCTCTTGATTGTGGTAGGCTTGGAGGACTTCTTTCAACAGCTCGTTGTTCAACAGCTCGTCGAACGATAGAAATTGTCACCGTAGTGTTGGGACGCTCACCTCGGCATGTATGATGGCTTCAACACCGTAGACCAGGGAGTACAGAGACTGCTGAGTGTCGCGCCGTGGAGTAGTCCTATGCGACCAAAGTACGCCGTCTAATTCAAATGCCCAACTCCCTTTCTTCGATGCCAGCCGCTTCTTAAGACCTTCTATGATACGCATGTTGGTTGCTTCTGCCTGTCCGTTACCTTGTGGGTTATGCGGTGTCGAGTACTGGATCATGATTTTGTATGTGGCAAATAATTTTTCGAAAGCCGCCGAGGTGAATTAGGTCCCATTGTTGGTGATGATGGCGTATAGGATACCATGGCGGCAAAGGATGTTCTTCCTGAGGAAGTTGATGACGTCGTCGTCTTTGATCTTGGCATAAGCCTCGACTTTAACCCACTTTGTGAAGTAGTCTGTGAAGACCGGGACGTACCTCTTTTTCTTTGACATATGAAAAGGGCCCATGATGTCCATCGCCCAACGCATGAATAGGTAAGGTGTTAGAACGAACCGCATA
The DNA here is from genome assembly GCA_900406275.1 of Anastatica hierochuntica. Taxonomy (NCBI): domain Eukaryota; kingdom Viridiplantae; phylum Streptophyta; class Magnoliopsida; order Brassicales; family Brassicaceae; genus Anastatica; species Anastatica hierochuntica. The sequence goes on along the minus strand of OVAN01012138.1, from coordinate 4,294 downwards.
AGCTCGGCCGGTTGGTCTTTTGTTGGGCGTACATCTGGTAACACTCACACTTTTGAGCATAAGCGGCACAATCCTTGTTCATTGTAGGCCAATAGTATCCATGTTTGTGTATCTTTTAGGCTAGGGACCAACCTCCTATGTGGTTGTCGTTCACGCCAGAATGAACTTCCTTGAGAACCTATCAAAGCTCCTCTCCGTGGACACAATACAGAAGCACTCCTGTGTCACTGCATCGAAATAGTTTGTCTTTGAACGGCATATAGCGAGTGCTCTGCTTCTTCAGCTTACGGGCCTACCACTTGTTTTCGGACATCGTTCCATCCACTATATAGAGCATAATCTCCTTTCTCCTATTTGGACCGTCTTCGAGTCCCTACAACGTGTGACTGTTTGGATCCTCCAGCGTGTGTTGTTTTCGTGAAGGGCCAAAGTAGCTTAGACTCAGTGTTGGTGTCACGTGGATCGTCGATGTGCTGGGCTTTGGGATGGTCTTGACAGGGATTATCCAGCGAGGTTTTTTGTTTGTGGTGGAGGTCAAGGCTGTGAGTGCATCTGCAGTGGTATTGTCTTTGCATGGCACCTTTGGAACTTTTACGTGGCATCCTTTCATCCCGAGCTTCGTATTCACCATTATATTGGTTCGCGACCAGTTGGAAATCGCAATACACGTTCACGCTTTGTGCCTTAACAAGCTTGGCTAAGCGAAGCCCAACAAACAATGCTTCATACTCGGCCTCGTTGCTAGATGTCAGGAATGCCAGTTAGAATGACTGCTCCAGAACTTTCCCTGTTGGTGAGATTAGGTGACGCTAGAGCCTTTCCACGAAGAGGACCCGTCGACGTGCAGTTACCACGTAACATTAGTGTCGTCGCCCGAGCTCTCTTTCGAGAGGTCCTCGCTAATGAAATCGGCTAGCACCTGCGATTTCAACGCCGTGCGGGGCTTGTACTTGATATCATATTCACTTAGCTCGATCGCCCATCAAGCGAGTCGTCCGGACTGCGTGGGGCTGTGCAATATCGACTACAACAGATGATTGGATAGTATTGTCATGGAATGGGACTGGAAGTAAGGCCGGAGCTTGGGAGCTGCAGTCACCACTGCCAAGGCTAACTTTTTGGTCATCATATACCAGGTTGTCATCATATACCAAGTTTCGGCATTTCCTAGGGACTTGCTGATGTAAAAGATTGGCTTATGCTCTCTGCTCTTTTCTCATACGAGCACTCTGCTGACTGCCGCACTGGATACTGAAACGTATAACTACAACATCTCTCTTGTCTCAGGTTTGGTGAGCACTGAAGGGGTCGTCAAGTACTCTTTAAGTTGCTGGAATGCCTGTTTGCATTAGTCATCTCATTCAAATTTTTTTGTTAGACCTGAGCTTACAGTAGAATGGTAAGCTTTTATCTGTCGACCGGTAAATGAATCTGTTGAGTGCAACAATTCTGCCCGTTAACTTTTGGACTTCGCGCATGGAGGTCAGGGACCGCATTCTTGTAATAGCGGAGACTTGCTTAAGGTTATGTAGAAGAGTCGTGCTGTCCATTGGTAATTGCTATTGTTGTGGGGCCCGACAGAGCTTATTTTTGCTTATGTAGCAGAGTCGTGCTGCCCATTGGTTTCCGTGCACAATGACGACACCGCTATTGGTTGGAAATTTAATGCACTTGTGGTGGGTGGATGGCACAGCCCACTTTGCATGTATCCATTGAGTTCCTAAGATGATGTTGTAGATGTCAGGGCCCTCCACTATTGCAAAATTTGTTTCAATCTTGACGTCGCCTAGGTAAGTTGCCAGTTTGATTGTCCCGATTGCCATGGTAGTTTCCCCATTGAAGGCTGTCAGGGATTGCTTCGAGCGTTTGATTTCCGCCATTTTATCGAATGTTTCCTTATAGAGAACATTTTCCAAGCTCCCTGGATCCACCAGCGCTCTGGTTACTTCGCAATTTTCAAGCATTAGCTCAAGAACCAAGGCGTTGTTGTGAGGATGGTCGACATGTCGGGGTTTATGCTCAGAAAACTCGAGGACGGTGTCGGTCAGAGACACGCCTTGCATATAGTTTGTTATAGAGTTAACTTGCATACTGTAGATCTTGATGGCACGAACTGACTCTCCGCAGAATGGATTTATGCCCTTGATCATGTTGATCCGTTTCCTGGCAACAGGTGGCTCTACTATTTCCGAAGTTCGTGCTTCGCGGCCCCTTTTGGGAGGATTAGTGGCATTATGGTAACGAGTTCATGGTGGAGAGTTATCTCGCCTTGCCAACTCTTCTGACTTGTACTTGTTGAACAAGTGCTGTCGGAACCCATGAAATTCTTCGGTGGTGTGCCCCATCGTTTTGTGGAATTCATAATATTTCTTAGAATTCCTGGTGCCATCATCACGTGTCCAGGTATTGGAGCACGGTTTGTATTGAGTGACACGTCCGAGTTCCGTTCTGTAGTTCTTGCCTTAGTGATTTGGTAGGCCATGTGCTTCGTCGAGTTTCCATCAGCCCGAGAACTGCCCCCCATACGCCGAGAGTCATGCTCATCCCTTGGTTTCAATTTGGAGGTTGGTTTTACCGTGCCTGCGTGTTTTTCGCGTATGCCTTCCTCTCCTCTTCCATTTGCACGAATCTCGAAGCTCGGTGGAGCGCGTCCTCCAGAGAGACATGTCGGTTGAGCATCAAATCATCTTGGAAGCGAGAATTGTACCAGAGTGCATTCCTTAGGGCGGCGATTCCTGCTTCATCACTCACAACAATGTTAGATATGATGGCCTTGAACCTCGCCAAGAATGATCGTAGTGACTCGTCCTTCTTTTGTGACATAGTCCAAAGGTCAACGTCGAAAGCTCATTTCTCAATGAACATCGAGTAGTGCTTTATGAAAGTTGTGGACAGTCGGTTGAAGCTTTCAATGGTATTGGCTTGCAATCGTGAGAACCAGTTGAGAGCGGCTCCTGACAGGTTTTCCACAAACAACTAGCAGTATCCGACATCCTTGTTGCCTTCCTCAAACTTGGCCTTTCCCATAGCGATGCAAAATGGCGTCATATGAGCTCGGAGATCGGTCTTTCCCTCATAGGACGTGATCTTCAAATTTATACTGGGAATCGTGGTGCTGATTATGCGATGGGTGAACGAAGTCTTCTGAGTCTTTTCGATGACCCTATCGACCTCGAGTGCCAAGTTAGTTGCCTTGCGGATCTAGCATTGGATGGTTATGAGCTCGACGATTGCCTTAGCGAGGGTCTACTTCATCATTGAGAGCCTGGAATCCGAGTGAGCTGTTATCCCGTCGTGGGTTAACCCTTTTCGACCTGGCCTGTGACCGTCATCTGACCGGTGGTCGTTCGGTGTCCCATTATTTTCAGGTCAGGAGCAGGTTTTGGATCCCTGGCGATGAGGGAATATGAGTGAGTCGATCCGAGCCTGTTGTGTTGCTTGGGCCTGTGCTAGCTTCTCCAGTCTCTGTCTAGACTATCTGTCTTGCTCCTCTCGCCGTTCTTTCTCTCCCATGATCAGGGCGAAGATCCCGCACATGTTTTGCGGGAGTTGAACCAATGATGTATGTGCCTTGGCAGCCATGGTAGGTGGGTCTTGATTTTGATCTCCTGCGTTCGTATCTGTCGGTTGAACCTCCCTGGAAGTGTTTCCTTCGTTCGAGTTTAACGGGTTGTTGTTATTTCCGGACATGGCTTCCTGCGGGCGTTAGATAAAGCAAAAGTGGATGAGATTGGGACGATGAGTTACTTGGAAGCTTTGACGAGAATAGAGTGTAGTGAAGTGGAACTTCCCCTTCCTTCTAGCTCCAAATGATGGATCTTGGGACTCAACTCAGTACTTAGGGTTAAAAGTATGAAGATTGTGTAACAAGTAAAAGAATTTTATTGATTTTGTTATCGGATTACAAGAGAATGTTGAGAGTGTAGAATAATTTTGTAACACCCCGGTTTTCTAATCCCGGTTTAATTTGATCAAGCCAATTTTTCTGCTAAACCGAATCAAACCTTCCTTATGTAATCATAACCTAAAAACCTAAATCCTTTGGTGTTCTTTTTCTTCTTTTTTTTTCCAAGCCGTCGCCAACCTCATGGAGAAAAGAGACAGAAGTTTTCGAGCCAACAGAGAAAGANAAGAGAGAAGAGAGAAAAAGAGAAAAGAGATGAAGCATGTGCAGTCTTTGCAGAGGGCAGACTCGATATGTTGTGGGAGAAAAGAGAAAAGACAAATAAAATCAACAGTTTTTGATCTGGAATTTTTACACAAGGTAAATGACTCGTCGATATTCGTTATCCAT
>OVAN01012137.1:0-14012 GCA_900406275.1 Anastatica hierochuntica | reverse complement strand
AGTTTAACTTTGTTAAAACTCGACATAACTTCAGGTTTTAGGTCTTATAAATTTAGATCTAGGTTTTAAGCAATTAAAATAAGCTCTAACATGCAGATCTAGGTGATTAACTTATAGATCTAGGTTCTAAACATGTAGATCTATGGTTTAAGCTTATAGATTTAAGATCCTAACATGCATATCTAATGTTTTATGTTTGAATATTTGTTGGATTTAATGTTATTAGTTCAGATCTTGTTTACCTTTAACCTCCNTTGGCTGGAAATTCAGAAACAGCAGCCGAACACGATCCGAACCCGATCTGCACGCATGAAACAGCTCCCGAACACGATCCGAACGCGATCTGCAGATCCGAGCAGTAACAAACAGCAGATCCGAACAGCAACCTGCACTAGAACACGAGTTTAAGGTTAGATCTCTCGGGTATTAGCTGTAATTATCGATTATGAGCTAGAAAACACTATCGGAATGCTGGATCTCTCGGGAAAACGCGATCGGAAGGCTGGAACACGATATGAACACCGATCCGAACACGAACAGCAGATCCGAACAGCAATGAACAACAGATCCGAACAGCAGCGAGCAACAGATCCGAACAGCAACTAGCAACAAATCCGAACAGGTCCGAGCAGCGGATCCGAACAGCAACGAACAACATCCGAGCAGAAGCGAAACAGGATCCGAGGAGGAACGAAACAGGATCCGAACAAACAACGAGCAGGATCCGATCAGGCAACGAGCAGAATCCGATCAGGCAACGAGCAGGATCCGAACAGGCAACGAGCAGGATCCGAGCAACGAGCACATATCCGAACAAGCAACGAGCAGCAGATCCGATCAGATCCGAACAAGGGTTGTGTTTTTGTGATTTTTTTTCGTTTTTAGAATTTTAGGATTTTGGCTCAGGATTTCTTAGAGTTATCGTGCTGATAACGTGTTGTGAAACTAATGGGAAAATATCAACATCTCTATTAATGAATAAGGATCCCTTATATAGGGAATTACAAAGTACAAAACCCTAGGGAAATACATAACACAATGGGCCTAATACAAGTGGGTCTAAGTATATACTAATGGGCTTATTACATATACATATGGACTGGACCTCTAAGCTAAATAGATCTTCGGTTATGGCAGCCACTAAATGGTTCGGTTCATAACAGATCAATAATTTTTGAAAATAACAATTATTAGTTAAAGCAGATAAAGCTTATTCACAAAACGAGGACCAAAGTTTGGAAATAATACATTTATATAGTTTTAGGATTATGGATATATATATCCTAGGGAGAGCTAAAGACCAAGCTAGATCTCTCTACCACACACTTCAAAACCCACAAAATAAAAAAAATGGGCATAGAGCTGCAAAATCACCAGAGCCACCAGGAAGAAGCTGCCATGGTGGAAGAGCCGCTTTCCCGGTGGCTGATAAATACGCCGGAGCCACCAACTATGCGGCAAGAGCTAGTTAGGTTCATAAAAACAAATGTATTATCCAAAAAGAATAAGAGGAACAAGACGATGAACTCATCATCAAACTCGGTTTACTCTTGTCTTAAATTTATCTTCCCTATATTTAGTTGGGGAAGACATTACAAACTCAATATGTTCAAGAAAGATTTGATGGCTGGTCTCACTCTCGCTAGCCTTTGCATTCCTCAGGTTTTTTTTTTTTTTTGCGTGCAACCTTTGTTTCTTATGTAATTACATTTTTTATATGTAAATATAATTTCAATTTCATTGCAGAGTATAGGATATGCGAATTTGGCTGGACTTGATCCAGAGTACGGTCTGTGTAAGTCCAAATTCGAACTTAAAATTTTTCCGTAGCTATTTAAAATTTTTGTAGCAAATTTTATAAAATTTATTTGCATAAATGTAACAGATACAAGTGTGGTACCACCTCTGATATATTCGACAATGGGAAGTTCGAGAGACTTAGCCATTGGTCCTGTGGCTGTAGTGTCAATGTTGATTTCCTCAATGGTTCGTGACCTTCAAGATCCGGTCACCGATCCTAATGCTTACCGTAAAATTGTATTCACGGTCACGTTTTTCGCTGGCTTGTTTCAAGCCTTGTTTGGACTCTTCAGGCAAGTTGCATTAAAATTCGTTACAAATTCAACACAAATATTATAATTTTGGACCTACGACTACGACAGAAGTGTATTCTTGTGGCGGAAAAAAAGAATACAATATATGTTATTATAATGAATGTGTATCAGGTTAGGGTTTTTGGTAGACTTTTTGTCACATGCTGCACTTGTTGGGTTCATGGCTGGTGCTGCCATTGTCATTGGTTTACAACAACTTAAAGGTTTATTTGGTTTGTCTCATTTTACCAACAAAACCGATGTGATTTCCGTTTTATCTTCGGTTTTTCACTCGCTTCACCATCCGGTACGTCCCGGTTTGATTTTGTTAATTACATTTTTAAGTGAGGATTAATATTTAATTTATTTTTTAATTATTGTTTATTAATTACTTTTATAGTGGCAACCTCTGAACTTTGTCATCGGTAGCTCATTCCTTATCTTCATCCTCCTTGCGAGATTTATCGTAAGCACACCATATATATAGTAATTTAACTATATATATGTTACATGTATATATATTTCAACATTTTGATTTTAACTTTTTACAAATTCAGGGAAAAAGAAACAAAAAGTTGTTTTGGATTCCGGCGATGGCACCACTAGTATCAGTGATATTAGCAACTCTAATCGTGTATTTAACAAATGCTGAGACACGAGGGGTTAAGATTGTTAAACACATTAAACCAGGAATTAACCGATCTTCGGTTAACCAATTACAATTTCAAAGTCCTCATCTCGGTCAAATAGCCAAGATTGGTCTTATATCTGCCGTCATCGCTCTCACGGTTAATAATATATATTCCCTATAAAATTTCTATAGATTTATGGAGATACTAATTTTTCGGATTTTATAAAAGCTTTGTTGCACATAATGAAAAGTTTAAATAATACAGGAAGCAATCGCAGTGGGAAGATCGTTTGCGACTATCAAAGGATATCGTCTAGATGGAAACAAAGAGATGACCGCAATGGGACTTAGCAACATTGCTGGCTCTTTAACTTGTTGCTACGTAGCCACTGGTAAAATTTTAACCCGTTTATTAGGGGGTGTGCATTACGGGTAACAGGTGGCGGATAAATATGCAGTATATTGTTAGTATGGGGAGCTAAAATAGTTACCCAAATCGAGTCCAGTAGCTAAAATCAATATACGTTTAAAACTAGTGATGTATATGCTTAACTAAGACCTAATTGACTGGTGAAGTCCTGATTAAACAAATGAACAACAGGTTCGTTCTCAAGAACGGCCGTGAATTTCAGCGCCGGCTGCGAGACGGTGGTTTCAAACATCGTAATGGCGATTACGGTGATGATTTCGCTTGAAGTCTTGACGAGGTTTCTTTACTTCACACCGACGGCGATTCTTGCCTCCATAATCCTCTCAGCACTTCCAGGTCTCATTGATATCTCCGGCGCTTTACATATCTGGAAACTCGACAAACTCGATTTTCTCGTCCTCATCGCGGCTTTCTTCGGCGTCCTCTTTGCCTCCGTCGAGATCGGTCTTCTCCTCGCCGTGAGTCTTTTCTTTTCTCCTTCACTACTTATTATTCTTTTCTTGCTTTAATAAAAATCTTGTCCGAAAAAATTATTATCGCCACGTGTTACTAGAAGTTTGTGACTGTTCAGATTTATTTGATGGGGTCCAGTCAACTAAATTCTATATCCAATCATGTGAATTATAATTCTATGGTATTTGGTAATAATGGACCCACTAAGCCGACCAAATTTGGTGTGTGTATATATATAGACCCTGAAAGACAAAATAAAATTATTATTGTTTAATGTTTCAATCAAGTGGCGAAATTTAAGTACATATATGTTTGGTAGATAACAAAAATGAAGTCAACAAGACAAAGTACCTTTGAGATAATCTTTAATTTACTACCAGATTCTTCTCGAGATTATTAATTTTTAATCACATCCGTGACTCGTGAGAATGATATTTGTCCTTCATACCCGTTTGGATTTGTTGTGGAAAATATATATAATTATGCTATAAATCATAAGTTTTTAACTTAAAATCCCTAAGAACTAATACTGTCCGATGCTTTGGCTTCCACAATGATCACATATAATCTTACTAATTTGTAGAGCTAAGCATTTTAACTAATTTTAATCAATAGACGATAAAGTAGTTCAATATGTTTATTTGTATATACATGTAGGTTGGGATATCGTTTGCGAGAATAATGTTGAGTTCGATAAGACCAAACCTTGAGGCTTTAGGGAGGTTGTCAAGAACAGATATCTTTGGCGACGTAAATCAGTATCCAATGGCTATTAAAACTCCAGGATTACTGATTCTTCGGATCAGCTCTCCGTTCCTATGCTTTGCCAATGCCAATTTTATAAGAGACAAGTTAGCTTTTCTTTCATTTATCAATCTCTCTCTTTCTTCTTGTTCAATTATTATCTTCATCTTTGATGATTTTTTTATTTCTTTATTTCAGAATATTGAATTCAATTCAAGAGGAGGATGAAGAAGAAGTTAAAAAGGAACAAGTTCTTGAACTAGTCATTCTCGACATGTCATGTAAGTCTCTACATCTATATATATGGTACTAAATAAAATTAATGCTTAAAAGATAATTATATATTAAAATTGTTGAATATTACATGTAAAAAAATAAATGTGAAGGCGTGATGAGGGTAGATACATCGGGACTAGTTGCACTTGAAGAACTTCATCAAGAGCTGGCTTTAAAGGACATCCGGGTACATTTTTCTCGCATGGAAATTATAAACCATGCTCAAATGTTGTGTTATTGCTAATTATATATGTGGTTATTTTTTTTCGCATGTAGTTAGTGATCGCTAGTCCGAGATGGAGAGTATTTCACAAATTGAAGCGAGCAAAACTAGATGAGAAAATGAAAAAGGAAAATATATTTATGACAGTAGGTGAAGCCGTAGAGATTTATGTAAGAGCAAGATCTACGTCGAATGATATATGTTAATAGCAAGATTTGTAATGTACTTGATTGAAGCTTTGAACAAGACTATAAATTACAAATCTCAATGATAACATTTGTTAAAACGTTGTATTGGAGAAAGTTGGTAAAGCTTAATCATTGATCTGGCTTAATTTCATCTCTATTCTCTTTTTCTTTTCTTAAACTTGGGTATGTGTTTTCAGAAGAATATGATCATTTACAATTTATCTAAGTTTTTTGATAGAGTTACAAATGGGACTATCTGAATGTAATTATCAGAACAAGACTCAACTAACTTTGTTTGTTTTATCCGAGAAAACTTGGCAAAACTAATAGATAGTGAGTGTCACTTCTCTTTGGAGATGATATTTCTTTTGATTCATTCATTCTGATCAAATTTCACTTTCTTTTTGGATCGATATTCTATAGAATTGCTTTAGATTTACTTTGTTTTGATACCTAGTGAATAATCATAATCTTCTAAAAATTGAAAATAACTAATTTTGAATAACATAAGTTACATACTTTTTGTCAATATTTCTCAATATTTGATGCACGATTTCTAGCAGTTTGTTCTATATGCTTAAGTTTTTCGATTAAGTTCTGAGTCGAGACATACCATTTGGAACCTTTTGTCTAAGCGTGACTTTGCTCGAAGTATGAAACATGAAATTGGTTATTTTGTTAGTCGAGGTGAAGAAAAATGTATAATTTCTATATGGGTCTTGTGCATTGTTCTGTATACCTTACCGGAGTTCGACCAATTAATATGTACATAAATCGATTTTGTATACGCTAAATATGAATGTGCCACGGCAAAATATAAGATCAATCTTTAATCGTTCAAAGAACAAACCCTTCAATCTCTCCCATACATTTCTAACCAAATCTCTCTCTCTCTCATACCTAACTTCTCCTTCTTTTATGCTTCTCTCTTTTCTCTCAGCCGTACATTGTTCATACATATATATATATACTCAATTTTGCCTCGAATGATCAGATTTTTCGCATTCCCGAAAAGAGAATAGTCTTTTTGTTTTTGATAGAAGAGAAATATGGGTCGTGTGAAATTGGAGATAAAGCGAATAGAGAACAACACGAATAGACAAGTTACATTCTCGAAACGACGAAATGGTTTGATAAAGAAAGCTTATGAATTGTCCATTCTTTGTGACATCGACATTGCACTTCTCATGTTCTCTCCCTCTGATCGCCTTAGCCTCTTTTCTGGCAAAACAAGGTTTCTTATTATTGTTTTTACACATTTTTTATTGATTAATTTGTACAAACAAATATTTCATCATTTTTTGACAGGATCGAAGACGTTTTCACAAGATATATCAATCTTCCTGATCAAGAACGAGAGAAGTAACATGATCAATCTTTCTCTTGATATTTCTTTCATTTTAGTTCTTTTATTGTCTTATTTATGTGTTGGTTTTTGTTTTCCTTTATTTTTATTTCAGTGCTTTAATATTTCCTGATCAGAGACGTCCGTAAGTTTTTTCTTTTATAGTTCCTCTAATTTCTTCTTATAAATAATTTTTAAAATAGAAATTATACATTGATGACCTTAAACTAATTTCGGTTTCATATTTTGACCACTTTGTTTGCAGAGAATTCCAGAGTAAAGAGGTAACTATAGCATAATATGAGTAGTAAAAAAAAGATCATATATATTGAATTCAGTGATTATATGTACATTTTTTTTTATCGAAAATATATTTATAGTCTATATTATTAATCTATATAATTTCTTGTCACGTGACAGTATCTACTGCGGACTTTGCAGCAACTAAAGGCTGAGAATGATATTGCTCTTCAACTCACCAAGTCTCAACTTTTTTCTCTGTTTTTCATTATAATGAAATTTATACAAATTATTTTCCAAGATTATGGAAGTTAATTTTTTTTTTCTTTATTGGATGATATTTGGATAGCCCTGTAGCCATCAACTCCGATGTTGAGGTAATTTTTATAATCTATTTTCTTTAGTTACCAACAAAAGTTTACTATATAATTTACTTCCCACTAATTATTTTTTTTCTTCTAAACTTTGATCTTGAAAATTTAAGGAGCTTGAGCAAGAAGTTTATAAGTTACAACAACAGCTTCACATGGCAGAGGAAGAGCTAAGGTATATCTTCTTCCTTAGATAAATATTAATAATACATAATATTTTACGTAAAATATGAGTGACTCATTGTCATATGCAAATTAGAAAATACGAACCAGATCCAACCAGGTTTACAACAATGGAAGAGTATGAAGCTTGTGAGAAGCAGCTCATCGACACTTTAACGCGTGTCACTCAACGACGGGTTACTAACTTAAACCTCCCTTTTTTTTTCCTTAACATAATGGAGAAGAATCCTTAGCTCTGGTTCCTAAAAAAAACAATATAATAATCAATGGGGTCCGTGAATGATTTAATCCTTTAAATTCTTCTCTAGAGCACTTTCAATAGGTATCTATTGGAGAGACTTTTGGAACTGTATCTGAAAGAATTGTGTGTAATTTTAGATACTCTGTAGGACCCGCGAATTAATTTTTAGTTTAAAAATTGTTTTAAATACTAAGTGAGTATCTAACCATTGGAGATGGTCTAAGGATCGAAACATGCTCAGGTTTGTTACTGTTCGCGGGCCCCACTAACACGTGGCGGTCCGCGATTGGTCACCATTTTAATTTTTTTATTCAGGCGAAAAAAATAAAATAAAAATTCAAAATTTTTTTCCTAAAGGACTCCAATGGAGATAACACTATTGGAGATGCCCTAATGATATTGTAATATCTAAAACTATTTATAACTCATATTTAAAAAGTACTAACAAGGTATTTGATCATTTAAAATAATTTTTAAAGATTAGTAGATCTATTTATGTATGTTTAACCTTTTAAAAAAATCATAACTCTCTAATTTATTTGTATAATCGAAAACAAATTTTTAAATTTTAAACTTTAATTTATACAAAATTGTGAAAAAACTTCACGTTTTTATTTTAATTGGAACTCTGTTGAACCATTTCACTTACACGCGTTAAAAACGTTATTTCTACATCATTAACAACAACTATATACATATATATATTTTATTTTGTAGGAACATATATTGAGTGACCATTTATCTTCATACGATGCATCAACTATACAACAACAAGAAAACATAGGTGAACCTTTTACAAACAACGTCGTAGGAGGTTGGTTAGGTGAAACTGGACCTAATCAAGTCCATTTATTTGACCCATCGGTCCATTCAACAATATATGAAACGTTATTACAAGGAAGTAGTTCAAGCTCGAACCAAAACAACAACAACATGGGCGAATGCCACGTGTCAAACCCTAATGATGACATGTTTCAAGAATGGGCCCATGCCTATACTTCTTCAACAACCATACATCCTTCAACCATGTTTCCGCCAATGCAACAACAGGTTTTTAATTTTATAAAAATATTAATTAATTATTTTATTTTAAAAAAATTAATTAAGTTTTTTTATGAAATAAAATATTTATTTTTAATATGTAAGCATGGAGTGATGGATCCTAAAATTGAGGAAAGCGAAGTCCCTGTAATGACGAGGGAGGCAGAAGCAGACCATGAGGTCTCAGACTATGATATTAGAATGCCTCAACTCAGTAGCCAATAATTTCTAAAGATTTTAAATTTAATTATAATTTACGATATTCTTTTTAAAATTATTTATACGGTTTTATTATTTATGAGATATTATATATGATTTATATTACTAATACATAATATACTCCTTGAGGTCTACATATCTTTTTTGGTAATGAAGTCATGATATTACTTTCAAATATGTCCATGATTTAATGAGGCAAACAAAAAATTAACCATGTCTTATTCTCAAATTCGTATATGATTATGTATTTTATGTCTATACTTTTTTTGGGTCAACAGATAGATAATCTCAACCTTGAACTACATGCTAGCTCGTCGACCTTCCTATTGAATAATCGATGTAAATACCTGAAATCCACAGAGGTGAAAAAGATGTTAGCTTATGGATCTCCGCTAGATGTGTTGAAAAGCTGGTTAATTCTATGGATTCGCCACCATCATTAGAAGCTCCATAGAATATGTCTGGAACGTAACTATATTTTCTTACAACATATACAACCGCTCCATTACCAACATGAGTGCTTCTAGTTTCGTATGTAAATGAGACTAACTTCGACGCTGGCCCTTTGCTCACATAGTGTGTCATGGGGTTACAGGAGAACCACCCAAGACGCTAGAATGAGACATCACACTTCCAGGATATGTCAATCTGACACATAAGACCTTATTGTTCGAGTGGAGGATACTGGTGGCGGACGAGGGACGGTATCCAACACATTGGCCTCCCTCCAAGCTGGCGCCTTACTTCGAGCATTTTTTAGCATATCTGGAGCTGCCTATCTTTTTCCATTATATATCTAATGTTTCTCCCTATCCAATAAACCAAAATATCCATGGGAAGACCTTCCTTTTTACATCCTCAGCCTCTATATCTGGAATCCTCCAGTATAAAAAATCCATATTTGACCAGATTGAAGTTCCGAGAAAAATCCCGGGAACCGATGGGATATCAGAGAGAGCCTAAGTCTGCATCGCTGGAGGGCACTCAAATAGTGCATGGTTAATTTTTTCAGTTGCATATCCACATCATGGACAACTGATCTCACATCTAATACCCCTCGAATGTAACATTGAATTCACCGCCAGACTACCCGATGCTACATGCCACATAAAATGTTTCATCTTTGCTGGTGTTTTCACCTTCCATGCCTCAACTAAAAGAGGTTTAAAATCTGGACCGTACAAAGGTGATACTAATGCCCTCTACCCATAACATTGTGCCACATAATAACCTAATTAACCATGTAGATCTCATTCCTTGTGAGAGCCCATACAATCCCATCAGATGTAGTAATCCTACTAATGGGTATACTATTGATTAATGGAATAACCATCATATCAAAAAATTCCTGAAACATATCTTGATGCCACTCCAAAGTACTTGGATTAATCATATACCTAACCAGAAGATTGGGAGGGTAATTTGGACCTCTTTGCCGCGTTGGTCTTTGCCACACATCCGGAATCCAATGATTCCCCCCACATAGTTATATACGTACCTATCCCCACATGTTTAATAAGCTCATTTTCCAAGACAAATCAGGCGAAAAAATACTTCATCACCCATAAGATAGTGAGTAGTACCGTTTGTCGATCATAGGATTGCCTTTCGGATAATACTCCCTTTCAATGTTCGCGCCAGTTGAGAATTTGAAAACTGTAGAAGACGCCAATTTCCTTAGTCAATAATATCGAATTAAACTCATCGATAGAACCAATTCAAAATCTCCCTCCACCTTTGTTAGAGAAACTTTCCTCCAATTAAACCAATGTAAACCATGTTTATCACCCCCTTAACTTCACCAAATTTCAGTACTGCACTCGTTAGATGTTTTGTGATCACCTTTGGTAATCTGAAACACAATATAAGATAGGTAGGCAAGGCCACCGCCATAAATTTAATAAGTATCTTTTTCCCTCCTTTGGACAAAAACTGAAATGTCCATCCATTAATATGTCCTTATAACTGCTACTTAACAAAAGAGAAAATATTTATTTTTGAACCCCCTAGAATCTCCGAGAGACCTAAGTACGAACCTATTCCTCCATTCGAGGAAATATTTAATACCTGTTTTAGCTCACAACGCAAGTCATCTCTGATCTTGTGCCCGAACACTACCGATGATTTATCGAAATTAATTTGCTGGTCCAAGGCCTGTCCATACTTATCCAAAATCGCCAATATTTTCAGACATTGTGGCTTATCCGCTTTACACAAAAATAAGCTGTCAGCCGCAAAAAGCAGATTTGATAATGCCATACTTTTCCTTGATATTTTTATCTCTGTCAACCGTCCTCCTCCCTCGGAGCACTGTATATTTGCAATTAGCGCTTTAATGCAAAGAAAAAATTTTAATAGCGTGCTAAATAAAGTGGCATATCAAAGAAATTTTACTATGGTGAAAATATTAAATTTGATTGGTTTACAGAACATATATTACGATTTTCACAAGATAATCATAAATAAATTATTACCCATTTATCAACCATGTGGGCATGCCGTTGTTTACTACTCTTTTTTTTTGTTATTGTTTTCCCACTTTTTATGTGTTTTCTTTATGCAAAGTATTACTCCTTTTGCAAATTTTTTAGCTTTATCTACTTAATCCAAACTTTTGTTAACCAAAAAATCCATATAGTCGTTGTTGAATATATATATATATATATATATATATAATATCTAATCTGTGTTTTTTCCGTCTAAACCCATATTTTTAAATTTCTGGTAAACGACTCTCCTCTAGGGGGAGTCGATCAGCAACATTTGTGCTTATATGGAAAAATAAGAAACTTCTTTTCCTTGCTTGTTTAACAAAACAATTAACCCTAGAGTTCAAAACACGAGAAATATTAAAAATATTAAAGAATTTAAAATTACATTTAGGAGATTTAAAGTCATATAATGCTACAGCGAATGATTGTCACTCCGACGGGCTGTTGAACATGGAAGCCGGTAGCAAAGGGGATACTCGTCAAGGAGAACAATATCATACATTTCATGGCCCAAAGAGATACTCCTATTTACGTTTGAAGAGGTAATAAATCGACACTTTGGCACAATAATCCGTATTGACAGAAGGACTCCCCCTCTTGCACGTCCCAATCATACCCATTCAAGGGGCCAGAAGTGCTCCAAGATCCATCTAGGTGACATACTTGTTCGTCGAAAGGTGGGCCAACAGACCACGGTTACAAGAGACCTCTATATTCACTTGGATCCATGATTCAAGTGAAATACATTTCATGGCACAAAGAGATACTTCTATTTCCATATGAAGAGGTAACAAATCGATGCTTAAACTCAGTGATCCGTATTCACAGAAGGACTCCCCCTCTTGCATGACCCAACCATACTCACTCAAGGGGCCATAAGTGCTCTAGGATCCATCTAGGTGACATACTTATTTGTCGAAGGGTGGGCCAACGGACCAGGGTTACAAGGGACCTCTATGTTCACTTGGATCCATGATTCAACTTCTTATACATCATGAGAGAAAATTACATGAGCCGACTCTCTAAAAATTTCAATTGAAAATTGATTCCTAACCTCCCAAATAAATTGAAAATTCCAGAAAACATATGCAAACTCTCCTTAAAGCCTCCCCGTTTCCTCGCTTCCTAAAAGAGATAATTCAAATTGCAAAGTTGGGATATCCTGGGAAGGTAGCTTGGCCGAGGGAACCGAGACCAGAGCCCAAACTTGAGAAGATGAAAGGCATTTAAAAAGCATATGGTTGTTTGTCTCTTCCTCCATACCACAATTGAGACAATCTTTTTATTTGCCAATATGTCTAAACCTTTGGCATGTGGCTAAACACCCATAGATACATTGCCAAACGATATAATTTAGCTTTCGTGTAGTTTTGAGTTTCCATGCTTCCACCAGCAACCCTAACATTGTAGGTCTATGAGCATGGCAGTCACAAGCATGACGAGAGATGTCTCTAGCGGTTCAATATCCAGATCTTTTGGTAGAGTTGTTGAGATATACGTCTAATCTTTTGAATTAATATTTTCCTATCATATTTTACCGGGTGCAATATCTTATTATCTTGTGATACATGTATTTTCTTAATATATTTCTATATTTAGGAAAGTATAAAATTTTATAATGTTGTTGAAGTTTATGGTAAATTTTGGAAAAAGCTTAAATTGGTATTCCTTATCAATTACTATTACTAGGTGGGTCGTCCGCACCCTGTGCCGGCATGAGTAACTTCTTTGCAGTAGTATATAATACAAAATCAATATTACCAATCATTATATTTATATAAATTTTTACCAATCATTGTTTTATAAAAAACTACAATTACTTTATAAAATACTAAACAATAGTAATTCACTTTTGTACAATACAAAATAAAATAATGTTTTATGTTTAAGATTAAAGGTTGTTTAAAAATTCACTATTTTCTGTGTCTACTAGGGAGACATTAGTGAAAATTAGATTTATAAAGAGTTCGTTGTTCTTATAAATTTATTCTTTTTTTAAATGTAAAATATTATGTATCAAAAAGTTCCTTTACAAATCAATTATAACAATTTGATATAAGTAAAGTTCTTTAACCTTGTGTTCAAAGACTTAAAGGCTTCTACACGATCTGAAATTTGATTATCAAGGAATGCAATTTTTTGTATATTATCGGATACAAGTTTTTCGAAAATTCAAAAATACTACAGACAAAACCATTCTTTGTGATATAATGTGTTACGAGGATAGTCCATCAATTAAAGATATCGTATATGCAAAAGTTGTCCATTGTTGATCTGCGTATTACTAAAATAGTTGCGTCGTGGATTTATCTTAATCGCATTTGTTATAGATAGCGACCGATTAATCATCATTGTAATTAAAGTTAAGAATAAAATATAAACAATGTTGTAGTTTTCGATTAGTGTCTAAAAGAATAATTTTAGTATATGATAATTATTAATAGGTTTTAAGAAAACGAAAAAGTTCAATAAAGAAATAATATTAATGTTTGATCATCAAACTATTATGTGTTTGTGTATGATTTCAAAAGATACAATCTTAATAGTATAAAAAGTTGTTTTTGGTTCTTCCAAAAACAATGTGTTAGTATTGGCCACACTTGTGTATATATTACTTACAAAACTAGAGATTCNCGATAATTTTTATTTGCTGAGAAGTTCAATAATACTTTTTTCATACATGAAAAATAAATCATATTACGAATATAATTGAATGTAGTATATTTTACCGGCTATTTTCAAAAAAAAATTTATGAAGAAGTTTCTAAATTTCTGTTTATTCCATCATATTAACATTTTATGCTAGGTTCCGTTATGTACTTACTTTAAATATATATATATA
>OVAN01012136.1:633-14013 GCA_900406275.1 Anastatica hierochuntica | reverse complement strand
AGCCCAATAGGCTAATGGTTATGTCAGCCATCAAATGGTTCATAACAAGAAATGTTTATTTTCAAACTTTTAAAAGGAGGTTTTAGTTTTCAAAATAAATAATATTTTTAGGATATTATTACAAGTTTCATAAATAGATTTTATACCTCAAAATATATGACACTTACGATGTACTATGTGGTCGGTCCGCACCTTGTGCGGACATGAAATATTTTAAATTTAAGACAAATTGACTACAAACTTTTGTTTTATCTTACATATTATTTTAAAGATGTTCATATGCTTATGGTATTTGTTATACAACAATCTTAGAAATTACGATTCTTTTAAAGATAATATCAGCTACTATACTAACATATTTACGTAAATATAGTAGTCTAGTGTGTTGATGAAACACTAATAGATATTAGCATTCTTATTTGATCCAAATGTGTTAAATTTAATGTTATATAGTTAAAAATTTGTGTTTCCAAATATTTGAATAACTTTTATTGTCTTGTAACAATCTTAAATATGAAAATACATAATCCTGATAGCTAGTATATTTGGTTTGTGATTATTAATATATCATGATTTAAAATATAATAAGGGTAAAGCAGAAAAGAAAAGAATGAAAATGGAAGCTTTTTGTAAATTTAAAGATTCACAAAATTTAAGGTAGTTAAAGAACAATTCAAAACACTTGTAGGTCAAGTTAATGGGTTGATTTTGTACATAAAAACTTTAATTCACAATTAATAGAGAATTCTTATAAACATGTTATAATATTTTACTTTCCATTAAAAATTTTGAACCACATTAATTTTGAGTAATATCTTACTTTTCAGGTAGTTTTTAAATCACATTAATTCACACTTTACATCATACCTAAGGCAGATGCAAAATCCGAAAATAGTTTGTGAGTTCCTCTTATCCTCTTTACAATCACGTCTTACAAAGCTAATGTGGAGCGTCTTAAAAACATGAAATTAAAAAGCAAAATCAAATGAAAGCATAATCTCTTAAAAAGCTTAGTTGATTAAAACTGGGAAATGTGATACAATGGAAAAAAAAAATTGATAACGACCAACGTAGTCACCTTTGCTCGACCAACATGCTTTAAAATATAAAACTTATAAAATATCATATTTATCGACTAAAACGGCTAAAAATCATTATTACAATCTCTTAAGTTATCTTGTCAACCACAATCAATCTTCTTTCCATTTAATTAATTATCGTCCAGCTTCCATCCTTGCTTGAGCTTTCTTGTAGCAATCTAAACCAATAAAACACAAAAAATATTAATAAATATAAAATAACTAATAGTAATTTTTGCAAAAAAATAATGATAGCTAATTATTAAAAATAAAAAAGAAAATAAAAATTAGAAATGTTGAAAATAAAAGAAATGGAAACAAATGAAGTGTTTAGATCGAACTTTTGAGGTTTATATAGGTTTATGAAGTTGAAAGCTAACTCAAATGAAGCTTATAGTAACTTTTTTGTTTTTGAAAGTGCATAAGATAGCAGATCATGCATCTCATATATGTAATAGATTGAACAAGTATTTGGACATTAAAAATCGCACAAATTATGTATATTCAGTAAATCACTAAATTTTAGGATGTAATATCAAGTTACTATAAATTGCACATACTATTAATTAGTTCTTTCTATGTTCGTTGTTATATATTAAATTCTCATTCATTTACTTTTTCCAAATTATTTTTTTTTTTAGTTGATGTGTTTCAATTAATTTGTTTACATATATTAAGAAAGTTACATAAAATGTTGCAGACTTTTAATATTGCAGAACCAACTTGATTCAAATTACTATAACTTGCCACAATCTTAATTAGTTCTTTGTATAACTATTTTGACACTTTCTAAGATAAAATATCATATAATATTAGTTTCTATAAAAGAAAAATATAATATAGTATTATATTAAAGGAAATGAGAAAAATTGTATAAATTAATGTCATAACATATGTTTGTATGATAATATTGCTAAATAAATTGTTATAAAAATATCACTTGTTTCTAATTCGCAGGAAACATATCATAATTTGCGGGCATCATATATCACATCCATAATCAGATTATAAATTGTTTCATCATTTCAAATTTTGAACTCATGTAATATATTATTCTAATAACTCTTAATATTTTATTATAATCCAATCCAATTACTATAATTATATATTCATTTTATTATTATAACAGAGAATTGATTTATATGATGATTTTGATTTTCAATATTTAATAATCTGATTTTGTATGATTATTATAAAATTAAACTCTTCAATATATTTATATGTTCATAATTATACATATATTAAAAACACCCAATAAAAATCTAAATAAATGTTAATGAGGCCATATTTTTAATCACTGTATTTTATTTTTATGTAAATCTAAAATTATTGTTCATGTATCCATTTTTCTTTGTATCATTGTTTTTTACACTTTTTATTGGTTTTAGATATAAAGTTTTATGCTCATATGAGATAAATTTAACGTTTTTAAGAAAATAATAAAATATGAATTTAATGTTTTGAAGAAAATAATAAATTTTACACTTTTATTTATTTGTCCATTATTTATATGAATTTTTTGTTAGTGAGTGTGTTTAGCAATGAATTTATCATTAATAAATTATAATAAATTGATCTAATGTTTTTTTTATTATTGGAGATGTTTGGCAATTGATGTAAGTTGGTCCATAATTTATTTTCTATTTTTAGAATTGAATTAAATAAATCAAAATTAAATTAAATCAGTGTGGAATGACCCATGGATACCGGATACGCGGTCACGACCAACATGTGGACCGGGAAGTGATTGGCATCCTACACTTGAGGTGCATCATTTAATAGATTCCACAACAAGGCAGTGGCGTGTACCTATTCTACGACAACTTATGGTACCAAAGGATGTAGATTTAATTCAGGGTATCCAACCAAGTCGTTATCCAACAAATGATGGCTTGGTATAAAACTTTACAAAATCGGGTCAATATACAGTTAAATCGGAATATCGTATTCTCCACTCAATAGAGGCAAATTGAATAAATAATTATGGTTGGGGGCCGAGTCTGGATATTCTAAAGGCATATGTATGGAAGACCAGATGCGCTCTAAAAATACAACATTTTCTGTGGCAAATGCTCACAGGGAGCATGTCGGTAACTACCAGCCTTGTAACAAGGGGGATACAATGTGATACTAGGTGCAAGCGTTGCGGTACCTCTGATGAAACGACCAATCACATATTTTTTGAATGCCCTTCAATTGTATAAATCTGGGCAATTTGCACAAATCCGTCACGACCAGAGAGTTTTCCAACGGAATCGATTTATTCTAATATGGCTTATCTTTTTTGGAGAAACCCTCTATGAAGTACGGATCGGGATAGTCATGATTGTTTACCATGGACTTTGTGGTTTATATGGAAAGCGAGGAACCAAAATGTTTTCCAATGGACACAATTAGACATTAGAGAAATTCGGAGAAATGCAGAAACTGAATTCCTAGCCTGGAAAGAGGCACAAATACAATGACTACCACCCGAACAATCTGATAACACAAGGGTTAAGGAACCCAATGAAATTTATTGTCGGTTGGATGGATCATGGAAAAAACAGGATCCCACTTCGGGTCTTGGATGGGTTTGTTTAGATGGAGATGATAAGATAATATTGCTTGGGGAAAAATGTCACCGAAGGAGCTTGTCGCCTTTATATTCAGAGATGGAGGCATTATTGTGGGCGATGTTAGAGATTCGAAATAAAGGGATAAACTTCCAATATTTCGAGACACACTGCATGGAACTCATCACAATCACTCAAAAACCAGACGACTGGCCAACTTTCTATACACTCATTCAAGATTTCCGAAGATTACAAGAACACTTCCCAGATTTCACTTTATCTGGCATTCCGCGCATGAAAAATTTGCAGGCAGATTGTTTAGCTCGAAGCGGTCGGATTTTATTTCATGATTTAACATTTGTAGACACTAAGCCTCCTAGTTGGGTTACCAATCATGGAGTGACGTTCTAATTAATGTGTGGTTGCAAAAAATAAATTAAATTAGAAACTATCAACCAATCAAATTATAACGATTAATTCTAATACTCACCTATGAATGACATGTTGACAAAAATCACTAAAGTGACTTCTCTTTTAATACATAGAAGGATGTATTTATTATTTGTATTATTTTATTTTCGTAAAATGTTTTCTTCTCAGTTACAACTTATTTGATAATCAAGAACATTTGTCTTGGTCTAACCATCTCCGGCCACTGTATGTTTCATTATTCGAGTATTTTCATATTAGTAATATAGAAACTACATTTTGTTTACAATAAAATTCAAAATGGAACTCTTTAAACAAAACAATCACTAAAAATCTAGAGAAAGTATATTTAACCTAGAATTTGGGTTAAATGCTGAAAGCTTTTTAAGTTTTATGTAATACCAATTCAAATTTAATAAATTATTGTACGAAACAATAAAGAAGTAATAAATAGTATGAAGAACTAGTTTTTTACCTTATTCGCATCCTTCACACCCTAAGTTTAAAATTAGTAGGAAACAAAAGGACAGTTAGTGGGGAAGA
This sequence comes from Anastatica hierochuntica, assembly GCA_900406275.1. Lineage (NCBI taxonomy): Eukaryota > Viridiplantae > Streptophyta > Magnoliopsida > Brassicales > Brassicaceae > Anastatica > Anastatica hierochuntica. Next base: position 9,407 of record OVAN01012136.1, on the reverse strand, counting down.
ATTAGTCATGGATTTTTGGGTTTTGCTGATAATTAGACCCAAGAATATGTGTGTAGGCAGCAGTAATATCATTGTCTTTGTAGCTGTGTAAAAAGGCCGAGTTGACGGGGCACCCACTCCTAACATAAGAAAATGGTGACCGACATTAATGCTCTAACATTTCGTGTTTTCTTCTATGAACTTTTATCTATATTGTAAAGACATGTTGTTCTATTTTTCTTTATACTAGGTCTTTTTTACCCGCTCTACGCGCGGGTTTGTGGTTTTGTAGTTTTCTTGTATTTAGTTATGGTAGTGTAGGTTGGTAGTTTGTTTTTCTTATATTTAATTTTAATTATTTGAGTTATTGTGGTTATTTTTCTAACAGATGTGGATTTTGGTTATGTTGTATTTGTTTTAATGTATTTGTTTTAATTTTTAGGTAGTTTTATACTAAATTAGTATAATTAGATTAGGTTATAAAGTGTGTGGTTTTGTGTGTAGATATTGTGAAATAATGTGAAATTGTTGTTTAATATTTTAAATAGTTTATAGATCATATATTTGGGGATTGAACATTTCAACAGTAATTTATTAGAAGACGTACTTTCTTTAAAAATAGTCTTTGAATGATTAAGAGTTAAATATTTTGATATAATCTTTTTTGAAAGTTTAAAAAGCATAGCATAATAAAATTGCATGACATGTTTAAAAAAGAAATTTCACAAAAATGGGTAATTGTTGTTGTGTCTTCTGGTTCAGCTCTCTTTTGTAGCATTGCTCTATCATTCCACTCTTGCAGTTGTGTAACCTGTACAACGTACATAAACAAAAGAGGTTCTATAGTTTTTATTCTTGTTTGTCGTATGAGTTTTGTTCTTTAACATATGATGACACTTTTGTTTGTATTACCTGCTGCTCTCTTCTCTTTGATCTCCTTTCAGACAGCTGACCTGCAATTTGTAAGTCAAGTTTAGTGTGTTTAATTTGAAGGTGATTAATGTTTTGTTGTTTACCTGTTTTTTTTGGGGAGACCATTATAGATCTCTCTGTAGACTATATTTTTGGCCTTGTCTTTCGGTTCATCTTCTCCTTGTAAGATACGTAGACTTCGAGGTGTTGTAACTCTTGAAAGAGCAACATATAATTGTTCGTGGCTGAATACTGGGCGAGGAAGGTATAGGAGCACTTTTTTCAAAATTTGTCCTTGACTCTTGTTTATAGTTATTGCGTAGTAAATTCTGATTGGGAATTGACGTCGGTGTAATGTAAATGGGTGGTTTGTTTTCAGATGGTTAAGAATTATCCTTGGAATAAGCACATTCTCGCCGATGTGTGTACCTGTTAGGACTTGGGCCTCTAGTACCCTCTCCCCTAGTTGAGTTATGGTTAGTCTCATTCCGTTACATAAACTTGCTCTTTGGTTTATGTTTCGTAACAACATAATAGGCACGCCTATCTTCAGGCGAAGCATGTGTTTTGGTAGGCCCGAGTACTAAAGGGAGTTTAAGTACTCTGGAGGGTATAGTGTCTCATAATCCTCGCCGGTTGTTTCCGCTTTTTCGTAACTGTCTGCGCTTGGATATTCTTTAAGATCACCTGGGACTTGAGCAAGTATGTATTCATTGATCTCGTCAACTGTTTCATTCCTTGGAGTTAGGATAGCTTGGTTGGTGAAGTTATGGTTGTTGTGCTCACAAGTTTGTCCAATTGAAAGTGCAGCTTCTGCTATTGTTTGTAACGGGTTCCAACTGTTGCTAAAGATGAATGATTTGTCAATAGATATCATTTCTCCATCTCTGCTGCCCTCTTCATTTGTGGCTTTGGTTCCTGGTATCGTACCGTCTCCAACACTTAATAGCCATGAAGCGAATTCTGTTTCGGTCCTTTCTACCCTCATGTTTTTTTTTCTAAGAGTAACACTTCACATGTTTCCCAAAGGTATGATTGGCTTATCGATGCAAGGACTGTGTCGGCCCTGGTTCCTTGTTGGATTACAGGTAGAATTTGTCTGAAGTCACCTCCTAGTAGGACTGTTTTACCCCCAAATGGTTTGTCTTTTGCCGTAGTGTCTGTTTCTGATAGTATGTCTCTGAGAGTTCTGTCAACGGTCTCAAAGGTGTGTTTGTGTGACATTGGCGCCTCGTCCCATATTATAAGATCTGTCTTTTTTATAAGCTCAAACAGCATTGTCCCTCTTTTAATTGGGCACATAGACTCTTCTGTAAGTTCGAGTGGTATTTTAAACCGTGAGTGGGTTGTGCAACCTCCTGGGAGGAGGAGAGCTGCTATCCTAGAGGAGGCTACCGGAAGCACAACTTTCTCCGTTGAATGCAGTTTCGCGATGATAGTTCGATAAACGTAGGTTTTACCTGTACCGCCTGACCCGTAGAGGAAGAAGAGTTTCCCTAACTTGTTCTCCACTGAATCTATAACTGCTTTGTAAGCTTCCAATTGTTCCTCGTTTAGGGTGCTAAATAGCGTCTCATGTTTTAGTTTCTCCTCAGCAGTGTTAAATTGGAGCTCCTGTGTCATAAAATGTTTTTGAGCTCTTTTAAGATGTTCGAATTCGGGGTGGGCATTTTGCTGAACTCTGTTACTGAGCTATCATGTTGGTGCAGTAGTTTCTCAAGTTCGATGAGAGTATACTGTTTCAAATCTCCTTCTCCTAGTTGTAGGTCTTTAAAACCGAAAGCTTTTCTTTGTTTGTGTAGAATGTCTTCGACCATCATCTTCCAGCAATGTTCCCAGAGTTTTTCAGGCGCTGCAACGACACAAAATATGAGAATGAGAACGAATAAATGGCGAAGCTGGTGGGGTGTTACCCAATGGTTTGCCTCGTCCATCGCACACCATTCCTTAACGTCATCCAAAAGACCCCTTGCCAAACATGTCTCCCTAAACGTATCCTTTTTGTCTCCATTCACAGTAAGGATATCGTCGTAGCTTGTGGCTCCTCTAACGACGTTTAGTAGTATTCGGAGGTAGTATAGCTCTCCAGTAGTTGGGTGGATATTCACTATTCGGCCGATTGAGTGCCCACGTTTGCGCTTATGCCACATTTTGTTGTCTTGATCCCATACATAGTAAAGGGGAAACTCTATGTAAGTTAATTTTCGTGCTTCTGGATAGTTTTTGTTCATCTCCATCCAAGCAATAAACATCGTTTTGTCGATCCCAATTTGTGTAGGACACGTGCTAGATCATCCGTTTCTCTATATGTCACCGTGTGTTGGTTCGGCAAATGGATAGTGAGCTTTTGTACAGAGGGTTTTCTTTTGTGTATGTGGAAACCAAACATCCGCCACATGGCTTCGCACCCTGATAGATACCGACAATCGAGATATTCTTGTATTTCATCCCTTCCTTTTACGGCATTGCTCTTCTTATTTGTGGTACCTTCATGTTTGTTTCCCTTCTCTATCAATACGGTTGCCTTGTCTACTCCTTTTGTTATATACTTGAATAGATACTTGACAGCGTTTGTCGTGTTGCACCATTCGACATTGATGTGGGCTTGATATTTTTTCAATATCTCCAGGTTGTGAGGGATGACAGATCGGTTGTCAAGTTTTATCCTTCCTTTTATTGCAACTTTTTGGTTGTCCTCTCGTCGTCTGTAGATTATATATCCATTTTTGTCAATGGTTGTCTACCCACTGATTTGGCGGGGGTACTTTTTGGTACATACATTCTTCTCCATGCATGGGGATGTTGGCCGATGTATTCCACATGGCCCATGCATCATATGCTTCTCAACCAGTTCGAACCCTTTAGGGTCTTCTGTTTTGTTTGGCAACTCGGCAGATATGATGTTATTGATCTGCTCGGGGGTTTGTATTTTTGGGAGCCTTATCAAGCCAGAGAAGAATACGGGCGTGTGGTAGGCCGTGTTTCTGGAATTCTATGGTGTGTAGAACTGCAAGAAAACATCATTATTTTTCATGTTTCTTTTATATGGTTGAACTAAGAGTTAAAATTTATTGAGTCACTTACTTGCAACCGAGTGGTTGAAGAATGTTCCTCGTTCAAGGTCTTTAATCATTTGATCGAGTTTCAATTTGAAAACCCGTGTTTCAAGATCAGGCCGTTTATTCCCCAATCATCCCCCATATGCTGCTAAGTGTTCCTTTATTTCGCTCCAGTTGGGGTTTGCTGTCATCGTTATAAACAAAGTTGGGTTGCCGTATGCACGACATATCGCCATTGCATCGTGGTATTTTTCGATCATGTATCTTGGCCCTCCTGTGAAACTGGATTGTAGTATAATTCTGTTCCCATGCTTTTTTCCGTCAGTTTCACCTTTGCTTACTGCGTCAAAAACATTGTTGTACAGATCTGCCCGGAGTTGGTCATGATTATCTCTATGCCACCGAAGTCTATCTTGCTCCACTTGTGTGTATGAATCGACGGCGTATTGGTGAAATAGGCGCCCAACTTTGACGATTGTCAGCCCTTCAGTTAGCCGTGTCTGAATTTGGTAAGCGTAAAACTCGCGGATACTTATGAATGTCCTCTTCCTTTCTCCTGCTTGAGTTACGGCATGGGGTATTTCTGGGTGAAGCCATACTCTCTGTAGGGGAATAGTAATGGGTACTGCAAGCTCATGAAGAGTGGATGGTCATCTCTTATTTGTTGCAAGCTAGTGGATTGCATCTCGAGGACAACATCTTTGTATCCAGTAGTAGCGGAGATATCACCAATGATTAGACCTGCTATTTCTGTGACCTCAGGTAGATCGTAAGTCTTTCCTTTTTCCTTTTGACCGACTATTCTTATAGTTAGATCTGCGATATCATTGGCTTTGAAGCGGTCTCTCGCCTTTCGAAAGAATTTACAGAGGCAGTTATGTTCGTCGAGCATCTTAATCAACCCCTCTACTATCTCTTCTTGTATTTCTCCACCTGACGTCCTACGTGACATCGTGCTTATCCGGTTTCGTACCTCATTCTCTGTGTCGACAATGAACATTTGTAGGAACTTTGGTGGTTGTCCAGGCATTGGCAACATCGAGCCGATGAGGTGGTAATTTTGCCCGTGCATCCTAAAACATGGCGGTCCATTTCCTGTTGACAAAGAGTGGTCTATCTTCCCTCCAATGGATGTCATCGCGAGCAAGCCGTTGTATATTCGTTGGAGAGTCCTAAATGAAGAATTTGTTGTCATTAGTTCCTCCAGATACGGCGGTGGTTGTCTTAGAGGGGGAAGTTTAACTCGTCCTTGTTGACAGCATATTGTGAATTTAAGCATCCCAGTTTGGCTGTCTTCGTCTGTTTTCTCTAAATACCAAACCGACGCGTTACAGAAGGTGCATTGTACAATTGGGTTCTCCTTTGCCATATTTTCTGCTTAGTTTGTTGGTTAATTTTTGTTAGCATTATGTTGTTAGGATTGAAATGAGATGCTCTTTATAGAAAGTTTGAATATACCTTTCAGCTGTTTCTTTTCTCTGTTGGTGAGTAGATTGTAGTTTGTTGATGACTCTCCTGCATTCACAGTATGTGTCTTGGTTTTTTTTTTAAATGTTTAGCAGACATCGTCACATGTGTCGTACTTTTAAAATGTAACATTTACCTTTAAGTCGTTTTGTTGTTCTTTTGGATTGCATTATTGCTCGTCTCATTGTGCGCGAGTTTTGTTGTTGCACTGAAGAAGGTGTTTGTATGTAAGATTACACTTTATACATCATAGTATATATTTGTTGAATGAGTGAGCATATTAACTTACCGTATGCTGAACATCGGTCACATCTGCCTATATCAATTAAATTTAGCTAGTTGGTTAGGGTGTTGTAAATGGTTATGAAACATATATACTATTTATATTGTTCTAACTTACAATCGTATAATAAAGTATTGTTTGGTGTGCTTTTCGTACATAATTTCCTCCATGTTACTGCAAAACAAATGAGGGTAGTTTTTAAATAATATTATATTGTTTTTTTTTTATTGTGTTTTCATATATTTGAATACCTTTTCGTCGGCTGGGTAATCTTGTTTTTGGTGGCACCTCCTGCGATGACCCACAAAAGTTGGTTGTGAATGTTAACCTGCGGTTTATATTTTCTTGTCTACCGTGTCGAGCCTTCCAAGTGTTTGTTAGCTGAATAAAGATGCCTTTTGTACGAAGTATAACTTTTCGTTTAGTGCGGGCTTGCCCGGTTATTACTGCATTGTGCGCTTACGATTTAAGATATTTATAGTTCTCCTTAGATAAAATGTATAACTTGTAAATTTGACTTTTAAAAAGTGGCGCATACCGTTTTATGTGCATTGAGCACATCCGCCTGCAATATATATTATAGTCAGGATAACATAGACTAATATAGTGTTATTTTCTTAAGTAGATATTGAATTATTACAAAGGTAGTGCGTAAGTCTCCGTTGCACACGTACTTGTCGCATTTGCGTACCTATACATATACATAATATTAAGTTTTTTCCCCTTTGCTGAGATTTATTTTGACGTAAAGAATTGGCTTCGTTCGCAAATATTATTTAGACATAATATTTTTTTCTCCCCTTGGTAAGTTTTGTTTATACATCATACTATATATTTTTTCCCTATGTCTATGGTTCACAAATATCATTTTTAAAATCTTGCGATTATTCTATTTAATTTTACTCTAAGGAAATATCTTACTTATATGCGATTTTTGCAATAATCTATAAAATAAATTTTGTTTTTTGGAATCGACAGACATCTTACTAATTTATGTTTTTCATGAAATCTCTATATAAATTTACAAAGATGTATTTAAAAATCCATATCATTAATGTTTTTAAATTTAATTTTTTCCTAAAAGAGAGGGGAAATATACTGATTTTAAAACTAAGGACATTAGGATTTATTATGAGCCAACAATATAAATTAAAATGTACAAATTTTTAATAGCTGGTAAAAGGGGGGGGGGTGAAAAATGATTAAAAAGGGGGACCCCACAAGAAGAAAACACAGCAAGTGGGGTGTCATGTAAGAGAGCATACAGTTTCATCTCTACGCGTGTATCCCATCTCAATCATCTTAAATATGTAATCCTTTTATCAATTTCTTTGCCTAAATACCCATCACACTTGTGTGTTTGCAGAAATACAAAAAGGGAGAAATGGAAGGCAATGGTACACAACTTTTAAGTGTTTCATTATTTTTCTCGTTTTTCTTATTCAATGCTTTGAAAGTTTTGTATATCTTCCTATGAACCCAAAAAACTCTCTCTCATGTTCTTCTGTTTTCCTCCTTTTTAGAGTTTGATCGAACAGAGAGTTTAAAAGTTTTGTTTTTGGAAGCAACTGTTTTTCCGGAAACAACTAATAAATCTTCCTTACATGTGGTATCCATGTAAGCTCAATGAAATGGTTTTGGTTCCCAATCCGTTGAAGGGATGAGATTTCAATTAACTTATTTTAATCTATATCTCTACCTTCTTGATTTCTGAGATTCATCATAGTTTTCATTTCATGTTACTTTTTTCCCTTTGTCTACACGTTTCTTTGGGATAGATATTGTGCATTCGATGAATTTGTTCGCGAGAAAGATTAAGAAGAAGAACGTGATAGAGAAAGAATGTGGACAGGAGGATTTGGGGAAAAAATGTAGAAGAAGCGAGACCAAAAGATGTCAAACTATTATGCATTGCTATATCTTCGCCTCTTATTAATTTTATGTACAGGTTGCGGTTGGGAGGGCAGGTTGAGGCCTAAGTTTGTGTGGATTTTGAAAGTTACAATCGAAATATAAAATGAGTTGATATAGATAACAGATTACTTGTCATTGCTAGTGGAGGCGAGGAAGGCCTGCTTCTCTTACCGCCACTCGTACTGGCCATATGTTAGTTTGTAGTTTTCAATTTGTGTTTTGTTTGTGGAATGGTATGAGAGAAGCTATGTCACTGTGATATTCTCGATGTGGTTTTAATATTGTAACGTTTGACATTGTTATGTTGTTGTTTATGGAGGTTGATTGGTTTTGATTGGTAGTGAGTGATTGCAGTTTGGTATGAATATGATTATAAATTAATGGCAAACGTTTGAATGTATTGGTTTAATGTAGTGTAACGTTTTCTTCTTGCGAGGAATGTGTCTTTAATTAACATGACACGTTTCTCCGTTTTTTTTTTGTTTTTTGGCCCTTATTATAGTCTATAATATATTTTATGAAGAGACCCAATGAGGGATGACATATAGCTACCGTTGGTAGTTTGGTTATGTTGGTTAATTCGTTGTAGCAGATTCGTTCTTTTGCTTCTTCGGTTTATGAAAAATAGGTTACATTCCGGTTTTAATTAGATTGTCCCGGTTTGGTTTTAGTTTAGGGTCTTTTTGTTTCGGTTTATTCTACGTATTATTTGACTTACCCATTCGGGGATATATATTTTATATAATAAGTTTTGTTCAACGCAAATATTATGTTTATTATTTTATTCAAATATAGAAAGAACAGGAATTAGTTAACTAAATAAAATTAATTATGTTGACTTTTTAGTATATATAAATATATTATTAAACTATTCTATTTAAAATGTTAGTTGTAAATAAGGTTCGGTTTCCTCGGTTAACTATTTCAAATTCGGTTGTATGCTGTGTGGAAACGATTGTGTTGGTTTTGGAAATTCTTTTGTATTGGTTTTTTTAATTGTTTGGTTTGGGTTTGGATTGCAATGGTTCGTACCGGTTTGGGGATACACGTGTTTATGGTATAATGGATATGATTGGAGAATATTCATCTGTGTGGTCAACGATTTTAATGCTGAGCAGTAAGTTCTGTATATAGTTTTATACGTGTTTTTAAATTTATTC
>OVAN01012135.1:0-14013 GCA_900406275.1 Anastatica hierochuntica | reverse complement strand
GCGCCAACTGGCGCCAAGACGGACCTTCTGTCTTGGCGCCAATCGGCGCCATGACCATTCTTTGGTCTTGGCGCCAATTCACGCCAAGACGGACTATCAGTCTTGGTTCGATCGTCAGTCGGTTTGAAGACTCGTTCGTAGGTTTGGCGTCAATCGGCGTTTTAGACATTCCTGCAAAGCGACGCGGTTCTCTAATGCTTTTAGTGGTTTTGCATTGATCCGGAGGACGTATCGTGTAGTTTTGTGGAAGTTCATCCGAGGACCGTCGACGCTAACCTTGGTACTCGGATGTTTTTAGTTTCTTTCAGACGGACAGATTCTATGTGGAGATTGGTCATGATCGACTACCTTCGAAGCTCTGAAACCGGCTCGGGAAGAGACATTCTGAACGATGGGAATCTCGGAGCTTTCGGATATCCTTACGATTCCCATATCCGAAGGAGGGAACATTGTTCCCGAGACCCTTTTCAGGCATCGATTTCGTCAGGACAGTTTTTGACCCCAATAGTTCCTTCTACACATTCGTATCCATACAAGATCCAATAATCTTTCGTAGCCCTGAGCAAAGCAGGGGTTTCACCGCCATGATGCTTCTCCATCCATAGGAGGGCCGATTAGATTTCTGAACATCTAATGGGCTACAATATTTGTAATAACGACCCTTTAACACCCTACTTAGGAGGGAGTTTGGGAAGCGAATAAAACGCCATAATTGTTTTGCTAGGAGTGCTAGATTAAAATCCTCAAATGTTCTGAAACCAAGTCCTCCCTGCAAATAGGAGATGGGAAGTCAGTGGGCTTGCCCGGGCTATTTAGAAACCTTGGATTCTCCCATACCATTCGGCGTCACGGAGCTGTGGCACTAGGGCTTCGGTGCATGTAATAAACAAGTAAGGTGAGATCGGGTCTCATTGGCGAATGCCCCGTTTTGGTAGTATATTCCCCTTTTGCACACCATTTAGGAGGATCTTGTACGACACTGAGGAGATGCAAAACATGATCCATCCCACCCATTTTGCTGAGAATCTCATTTTTAGCATAAGCGCTTCCAAGAACTTCCATTCCACCCTGTCGTATGCTTTGGTCATATCTGTTTTAATCGCCATAAACTTCTTCCTACACACTGGGTTAGCTCGAAGGACGTGGAAATTTTCTTGGGCAATTAAGATGTTTCTTAAGCCTGAGGCTCAAGATCTTTGAAATCAGTTTGTAACTGACATTACATAAGCTAATAGGTCTAAAACTGGCCATCTCTCTTGGGTTATCTGACTTGGGGATCAGACAAAAAATTTATTTCATTTAACTCTTTTTCAAAAGTTCCATTAGCGTGGAAGTTCCGAACCATCTTTATTAAATCATGTCCAATAATATCCCCAAATTTTTGATAGAACAATGTTGTCATGCCATCTGGGCCTAGGGCTTTCCCTGGGCCAACAGAGGACAAAGCTCTTTTGATTTCTGAATCAGAGAATTCACGGGTGAGACAGTCATTCATGGAAGCAGTAACTTTTGTCGGTATGTCGCGGAGGACACGATCGAAATCACTCGAATTGGAGGATGAAAAGAGATTAGTGAAGTACTCTGATGCTAGTCTCTCAATCCCAGCGCCATTATCAATCCACTCTCCTTTTTGGTTAAAAAATCCGATGATACGGTTACGAGCTCTTCTTTGTTTTGTTGAGGCGTGGAAAAAACCTGTGTTCCTATCTCCCTCTCTTAACCAGTTGGCTCGACTTTTTGTTTCTATAAAATTTCCTCCTCCAGATAGGCTAACCCCAATTCTTTCCTCTACTCCTGAAGCATTTCTAAGTCGACATTTTCATCTGGTTGGGCTAGATCGATGCCATCTTGTAGTTTCGCGATTCGTTTCTCAGAATTTGTTTTGGACTCTTTTTTCCAAGTGGATATTTCTCGTCTGCAACCTCTCACTAGCTTAGAGAAGCCAACTGATCCCGATCGTTGAGGTAGTTTCCATCCTTTTTTAATAGCATCTCTTAACCCTCGTTTACCTAACCATCTCTTATCGAAAATGAAATTCCTCCCAAATATCTGGGGAATCTTTTGAACTGTGGCTAGGAGGGGTCTATGGTCTGACCCCCACATCTTTAAATATTCCACATAGGTGTGGGAGAAGACATTAAGCCAATCTTCATTGCCCATGGCTCTATCCAATCTGCATTGTACCATCCCGTTTTTGCGGTGTCCTGCCCATGACAAAGAGCTTCCTTTGAAAAGGAAATCAATAAAACCGCAACATTGGATGATGTCTCTGAAAGGGAGTAATGATGCCTTTGATATGCGCTTCCCACCAATTTTCTCGTGGTTGCCAGTAATCTCATTAAAATCTCCAATGGTGAACCAAGCACCAAACCTTGTAGTGGATATTCAGGTCAATCTTTCCCAAAGGTTTCATCAGAATTCAACTGCTGGACCTCCGTAGACAAATGATAAAAATATGCGATTCCCATCAATCATAGTCTCAACATCCAGAACACGATTGTTCAGATATAATAATTGGACTGGAAACTCTCTAGAGTAAAATAAAACCAAACCCCCGCTTAAGCCTTCAGGATCAACAATAATAAGATTGTCGAATCCTAGGGAAACTTGAAGGTCATGCAAAATATTCCGATTGTTTTTTGTTTCCGATAGAAACAGAAAACTTGGGGAATACATTTGACACATTTTCTCTAATCGACGGATTGTAGTCTTTGCCCACACCCCTTTGACAATTCCATGATAGGATCCTCGAGAGTGATTAAAGGGTGTTGGTGCACCATCAAATTTTCGCCTTTAGTAGAAATTATCTTGAAATATGAACCGATAAGCTGTGATGGATAAAAATTTCTTCTTGTTTTTTTTTTATCTTTGATGAGAAATTATTGTCTTAATTGATCAATAATCGCAAGGCTTAAGAACATGAATCCAAATGACCGCTAGAACAAAACAATAAACTCATCAATGGGGAAACCAAACATCGATCTAAAAGACCTAAACAAACAGACCCAACAATGGGGAATCAAACTTAAAAAGTAGCATCAAGCTAATCTTCTTCGTCTATGTAGATAGTCCTTTGTGTCGATGTGTGCTCAAGAAATTCAGAGACTCCAGCGGTGAAATCGAGACGCTCGATGGTGCTCAACTTCACTAGATAAGATCCAAGGAAGCAGAGGGCTGATCTGTGCCTCCTTGAGGGACTCGATGATCCGGTTAGAAGGCTTTACCGGAGAATAGCAGCAGAAAAGCGGATGAAGGCATCTACGCCTCTATGACGCAGCACCGAAGAGGCCGGAGGATCTTTTCCTCTTGTATGATTCACGAGAAGAAGAACAACTTCTTCTCCCCAACTTCTTACTGTCGGCGAGAGATCAGAACTCTAGTGAGGGGGATATGCGGATTCGGTAAGACAGATCTCAGATTCGGACCTTTGATGAGAAATCAGCGAGGAGCTCTTCGTCTCTCCAGATCCAAAACAAGAGATCTCACCGGAGTATCCCAAGGATGCGGCGGAGAGCAGAGGCTGAGTCTTCAGAAGAGCATGGAGTGGCTGACGGAGAGGCGGAGGTTACAGAGGCGACGATAGCAAGGCCGAAGATTCATTTTCGACGATGGCGGCTCCATGGTCTTGGTGCCAGAGAGAGAGAGAGAGAGAACTAGGGCGAACTCACCTAGATTTCATTTGTTCTATCTGTAGAGTCTTCTAAACCTTTAAATAAACTCTTTCTCTAATCTAACGACGTAGATGTGGTTAACAAGAAGGGGTTTCCAAGTAGAATAGAGAATTTAACTTGGTGGGATTTGTTATCCATTACCACAAAGTTACTCTCCACATAAGTGTTTCCCATTCTGAGCTTCACATTTTCTAACCTTCCCATTGGAACTTTCTATGTAGCATCTACCAAAATTAGGAGATTAGCCCCTTCTTTGATTTCACTTTCCATACCATGCTCCTTTACACGGTCTAGAGAGATCACATTTAAGCTAGCGACGGTATCCGCTTATGCATTCTCAAATTAGGAGCCTTTTAGAGCACAAGGCACTACGAACCTTCCTTCATCATTGCTCCTTTTTAAGAACTTCTTTCCCACTGTATAAATTGGGATATTATTAGCTTGAATCACCTTCTCTACGCTCTCTATGGTGGCCAATTTCTTCTCAATCTTTCCCTTGACCCTTGCATTAGTTTTAGCCATCTCATACCATTCTTGAAGGATGTCTAAGTCACCATTATGTTTCTTTTTATGATAGAGCACCCTTTTGATCTTCTTCTTATAACATCGAGGGTAAGGTAAGTGGTACTTTGTAGAAGAATAATCCAAGATGGAGAATTGCTCTTCGCTTATGTCCATCTCACTAGGCCCGTCGCTAGGAGGCCTTGGTTTCTCAAAGTCAAATCCGGCATGACCTTCCTTATCAATCGGGTTTCCAACCAATTCCACATTCAAGCAATCAACAATATCAACAAGAGGATTCAAAAATAGATTCTCAAAATAATCAATAATCTTCTCCCCTTCAAGAGTAAAGACAATATCGTCCCATGGTTGAGGAGTGATGTTGATTTCTTCTAAGAAAGCATTGCAAAAGTATTTTCATGATTCTCCTTTCTCTTTAGCTACTCCTTTTCCCTTACGGTCCGAGATAACTTGTTGTTTGTGTCTATGACCTTAACATGTGGAGCAAGAGCTTCATGCTTGATGTTCATGTCTCAGTATATAGACTATATCTTCACATTCATCTCCCCTAACTTCTTCTTGAGCTCAACCATAGTCTCATTTTGTACTTCCAGTAGCTTCTTAAGCATAGCATGATTCTCTTCCTCTTTGGTAGGACCAGTTTGTTGTTGAGGTTTTTGGCAGTAGCCTTTCTTAGATTGGTATTGGTACCCTTGGTTAGTCTTGGGAGGATATACTTGATCTTGTGGATTCTCCACATTAGTGCTTTGGTAGGATAGGTTGTTGTTGAAAGGCTTGTATCCTTGGTTGAAGGGTTTCTGGTAGTACCCTCCTTGGATGTAGCTCACTTCTTCTTGTTTCTCACCCTCTTTTCCTTCGATTTCGGTATCTTTAAAGTGAACACTTCTTCTTGTTTGTTGAATGAACCTATCAACCTTGTCACTAAGCTCCTTGATCTTGTCTTCCTTAGATCTCGTACTTCTCACCGTTCTATTATAATCACACCCATCGCAATTGTCTCTTTGGGCGAGCTTGTCTATGAGTTTCTCTCCTTGATCGGTGGAAAGACTAGCAAAGCTTCCCATGGAGGCAGTGTTCAATGCCAAGTTGTACTTCTCATGGATACCCCTATGGAAGATTTGAAGTACGTTGCCCTTGGTGATACCATGGTGAGGACAAATCCTTTTATACTCATTGAAGCGGTCCCAAGCTTCATAAAGAGACTCCAATTCTCCTTGTTTGAAGGTAGAGATCTCATTCCTTATCTTTGTCGTCCTTTGAGGTGAGACAAACTTAACAAAGAACCTCTTTTTGCATTCGTCCCATGTTGTGATAGAAGATGTCACAACTCATTTCTCCCATTGAGATGCTTTGTCTCCTAAAGAGAATAGAAATAAAGTCAATTTGATGATGTCCTCCGCCACTCCATTAATATTTACCGTCCTAGTTAATCTTTCAAAGTTGTTCAAGTGCTCTAGAGGGTTTTTCAACGCAAGACCAAAGAATCTAGCATTTTGCACCATATTGATCAAGCTTGACTTGATCTCAAAGTTGTTGTTGCGGATTGGTGGGGGTCTTATACCCATCCTTTCGCCATTAGTGAATGGCTAATCACGTTCTTCAATCCTTGGTTCTTCTCTAGGGAGATGGAATGGATGGTTCCCTCGGTCCTCTTGACCAACTAAATTCCCATGATTTGGAGGGAGAAATCGCTCTTGTTGAGGGTTCTCCATAGGTGGAGGATTCTCTTTTCTAATTTCTTGATTCATACCCAACCTTCTTAGATGGGCCTGTCTTTCTCTAGCTCTTCTTTGTTTTGATTGTTGTCTTTCAATGAGTGTTGGGTCAATGTCAAGAAGTCTTGTATTTGGTTCACTTCTTGACCTTGTTATCATGTACCTTTACAAATAAAAGAAAATCAACAAAAGAAAATTAGAAACTTAAACGAAATAAGCAAATAAAAAGTAAATCCAAGTCCTTGAAATCTAGAAATGTCTATGAAGATTCTAGCTAAAGCTTAAATCCCCGGCAACGGCGCCAAAACTTGACGCAGCTCGAGTTGGTGGTCAAAGTTTAAAATCTATAAACCTAAGCCTACTCGCAATCCCGCAAGAGAACGAGGTTGAGTTGTAGTACTTAATGTATCGTCCAAGGATTTAAAGGCTTGACTAGTAACAAAGGGAATAAACTAGATATCCTAGTCTAGGGGGTCAATTTAGATGGGGATTGTCACGGGTCTCCACTAAATATAGCGATCAACAAGTCCAAACATAATTAAAAAGCATAAATAAAAGTAATAATTAAACTAGCAACAAGTAAGAAGAAGAAAGGAGTGAACTTGGATGTAAACAATAAAAAGATAGGATCTTGAGATAATAGCCACGGGTTCATGGTCAATCTAGAGATGTAATGGACTTCACTAAGGCTTTATTATAGGATTGAAGTTATTCCTAGGCCAAGGATCCCTCCTTAGTCGATCTACCCACTCTCCTGGTGAAGATCTATTCACCCATACACATTACAAGGCTCAACTCTCGTTTGTTGCCTTTATAAACATGTAAGTGATCGTGTTACTCAAGCTCTTCTAGCCATCTATCACCTTGGTAATATCCACTCTCATGGGCCCATTGAAAGACGTAGATCTTGTTCTCTGAAGCATTTCATCGAACACTTTCTAGGCGTTAACGAGCAAGCAATGAACTTTGAAGAATTAACCATCACAACCCTAGATCTAACCCTAACCTACTACATCTCAAGATCCAAGAAGGATCTACTCACTAAGAGTCATGGAAATCCAAAGACAAATGTTGGGTCTTTGAGCTGCCATGTTCTTAGAATTAGATCTAAGAGAAAGAGATGAAGAGAAGAGATCCAAATCCACTCGAAGTATTAAAAGTAGTTATTACAAGAGTTTGATCTGAAAGATAAGAAAAATATTGAAAGATAGATCTAATATATGTTCTTTGTTCACAAAAGAGAGTATTTATACTAAAGAGGGGAAGTGTGGGTGCCCTAGAAACAATTTTACACGTCAAAGTGCCCTGTCGTCGCCAAAAAGTAGGCTACTGTCGACCTAAGAGTCGACAACATCTTACTTTGGGCAGTAGAGCTCACAACTGAGGGAGCTGCGACCCAAAGTAGGCTGCTGTCGACCTCTAGGTCGACATCTGCTCACTTTGGCATCTTGAGGCCTCTTCTTCCTTCCTTTGACTTCTCCAATTGGTTCCATCTTCTCCCATAGCATTTGGCTCCTCTTTTCCTTGATTCCTTAGCTCCAAATACACCTTGAATCCACCTCTAGAGCCTCCATGAATCCATCCCAAAGTTGTTCCTACAAATGCAAAGACATGCAAATGCAATATGATCCTAAACAAGACTCTAGACTCATACTCATGGATTCTATGACTTATATGCAATATATACAACCTAAATGAGGCGACACTTGGATGACGCTTATCATCAACTATCTCCAAGACGACAAGCTTCCACCTATATGTTGCGAATGCATGAGGATAAAAATGCATACGACACACTACTGTATGATGCAAGCGAAGCTCTATAGACGATATTTTTCTAGTACTTATCTACGTTGTGTTACCTCAGAGGAAACCAAGCTGATAATCAATGAAATGCATGAAGGCGAATGCAGGTTTCACTCAAGCGGATGCAATTTAGTGCTTGGAACCAAGAGGGTAAGATATTAGTGGCCCATGATGGCTAACGAATCCGTTCTAATGGTTAAGCACTATGACAAGTATCAACGACACGTCTAGGTCTCTTAACTCCCACCTGAAAACCTAGAACCCATAAGGTAACCAAGGCCATTCATATAATGGAGCATGGATACTGTGGGAAAATTTTTGGAGTCACTAGGAAATAAGTCTTCCTAATTATCATAATAGAGTACTTCTCAAAGTGGGTCGAGGCGGAAGCATTAAGCAAAATCACCAACAAGCATATCAAGAATTTCTTATGGAGGAATGTCATCACCTGGTTTGGAGTCCCTCAGGAGATCTTAACAGATAATTGCCCCAAATTCACTAGTAAGGACTTCAAGGAGTTGTGAGAGGAATGGACATAAATCTAAGTAACACAACTCTGAGACACTCACAGTCTAATGGCCAGACGAAATCAACCAGCATAACGATGGTGAACCTCTTTAAGAAATCACTGGATGAACCCAAAAAAAAACTGGATGGAGGACTTATAAGCCGCTTTATGGGGTTAGAAAATGACAACCAAAGGGGCTATCGAAGAGACACCCTTCTACTTAGCCTATCGAGCAAAAGTAGTGGTTCATGCCGAAGTAATCATAAGAACAATACGCACATAGTATCTTATTCATGAAGATAATGAGGAGCTAATAGCCTTAAATCTTGACCTCCTGAAGGAGAAGAGAGAAGCGGCAAGGGTAAAAAATTGGTGTTATCAACAGGACGTCGCCATGAGTTACAAAATTAAAGTGACGACTTGAACTTTCCAGAAAGAAGAATGGGTTCTTTGCCGAGTATTCAACAACACAAATGACTAGGTGACTGGGAAACTAGTCCATGGCTCGGAAGGACCATACCAAATAATCGATGTCAAGGGAGTATGCACCTATAAATTAAAAGATGCCCATGGCAAGGCCATACCCAATAACTGGAATGCGCTACACTTGAAACCATACAACTTATGAGTTCATTCAAGGGTGCTTTCTTCTTTTTTCTTAATATCTCTTTTCTTTTTATTACAACTATGTTCAAGCACGAGTCCTTCAAATAAAGTCCTTATTCCGAGAGTATTCATTGAAATTTAAAGAAGAAGGGGACATATGAGTAGCAAAGCTATTATCAAAAAGAGGAAGAAACGGAACCCATCTACTATTACGAATGAATGAATTACTTGCTTTAATGGTTTTTAGAGTTCTACATGATGACAAATGTGGGTTGGAGAGACTCCGTCATGAGATGACCATATACGAGGGCTATCTTGAGGCAGGTTAGAAGGAGAGAGTTCATGCCTTGGCCATGATTGTGGCCAAGTATTTTGACATCTGCCCTTTGCAGATGAACTAATTCTCATTGCAACCAGAGTTTTGAATGATTTCCATGGCATTAACCTAGGCGTCAATGAACTTCTATTATCCTCCTACTTTCACCTGTGTGTCTTGGTGAGGCTCGATACTCTTTTCAACCTAGGGCTGGAGCTCCGATCGTCAAGGAATTACCAAGGGAAGAGAAGAAAGGGGAGGCCTTCTCGAGGAAGTGGACCCAAAAGTTCATGTTTATGATGGTGGGCTTAGATCCATGATTCTTTACATGTTGGAAGCCCATTGGTATGCTTAGGACAAGTTTCCTTCTTCTTTTCTTCTGGGCATAGGTGCTAACTTTATGCTTTTATTTTCTTTTTGCAGAGGTCATAGGAGTTAAGGCCGAAGAAGGAAAGGAGGTGTATCAACAGCTCTTGAGATTCCCATGGAGGAGATGGAAATCTCATTTCAGCTGAGCTTGAAAGCATTATCTTAATGCACAATTTGGCGTATGCTCTTTGTCTTCCTGCTTTTGCATTTGATGTTCTTTCTCATTTTTTATACTTATTTTGGTTTGGTTGTGCACAAAATATGGCAGGGTTAGGAGCTAAGGCCTTGGAGGACTTCAAGAGAGCGTAGACGACCAGGACGACAAAACTTGGAACAAGCAGCAAGACTTCTTTTGAAGACATCATGGAAATCTTAGAGGCTTTGGACGCTAGGTACAAGAGGAAATCGCAAGGTAAAGCTAAGGACACCTCCTCTGAAATCAAGAAGGCCAAAATCGTTTCCACCAGGTCTTCCTCTTTGCTCCCTGTGGATTTGACTGAAGCTCTGGATAATCTGATGAGCAAAGTCTTTCCCTCCACCACAGTCTCTTATCAAGATGCCAACTCCGTGGGTGACTTCTACCACCTCCAGAGGGAGATGCTCAAGATAGTTTCATTCTAATCTCTTGATTTAGATCGGCATTTCATTTAATGGTATATGATTGTTGTTTGCGCTTGATTATTTCTTTCCTTCATCATGTGGAGGACAAGATAACCACGGAGGCTACGGTGGTTACAAGGAAGATGTTTGAGGAATATGTGCACCAACAGAAGAGGGACAGGAGTTGATCCATTGTTTTGGATAGGGAGCCAAGAAACTCAAAAGCCTGATTCATATGGCAGAGGAGAAAATCCAGGCACTAATTGCAGAGAAGGGTGCCTTGGAACCAAGGGTGGCTAAGCTGGAGGAGTATGCCAACACCTTCTCAGAGGATATGGCTATGGTGGTCAATGGTTCCAAAATCATGGGTCATTCGGAGATGGCTCATGATTAGCTCAACAAGGCTACATGCTCGTAGATGGTTTTCTCTCTGCCTTTGGTGGGATACTCACTTCTGGCTTTTGGCCTTTTATGACTAAGGACCAACTAACTCTACCCATGTCACTGGCTTTCTGCCTATGGTGTAATCTCTTTTCTTCTTTTGGTATGGAGGAGGTTTGTACTTGGGTCCCTCCTATTGAATCTTAGGTTCCTCTTTAGGTGCCTCTTCCTTCTTGGTTTCTTCTTCATTCTCATCTTACTCTTCTTCATCAAGCGGCATTGGATCATTTTCAATTTCTTCTAACTCAGTTTCATTCTTCTTAGGCTTGACTTCTTGAGTCCTAGGAGGTAATTGCCTTCCGCTTCTCAAAGTAACGGCATGACAAAGCTCTTTCATGTTAACCTCACACTTACCGGGTATACTACCCATTTGAAACTCATGTTTAGAAGCTAGTTCCGCTATTTGATGACCTATACCCTTCACATAGTTAGCAAGATCACAATACTTCTCTGATAACTCCATGTAATTCCCATCAATCTTTTGGTCTAACGCATCACATTTATCGTTCAAGTCTCTCCTCATCTCCGCATTTCCACTCATAAGTTCTTTTATCAAGGAATGCATGTTTTCTACCGTATAGTTGGTAGGCGTCTTTGGAGTAGTGGGTGGTGTTGGTGTAGTAGGAGTCCGTTCTTCTAAACTTGTTCTAAGCGATGATTCTTGTGAATAGCTCCCATAGTAGCTTTCTTGAGCAAAACTCATCTCCTCTTGTTGATCAAAGAAAATCTCATCAATCCTTAGCTTCTTCTTCTTTGGTTTGACCGTTTGAGGACCACTCTTGCTATTACATCAATCTTTGCATTCAATTCCTCAAGACATTTACCCTCAATCTTTGGTGTAAAACCAAAGCTCTCTTCTCCGGCATAGCTCTTAGCTAAGTTCTCTACCAATTTCTCTCCTTGAGCTACAGTCAAGCTTGCAAAATTCCCATTGCTCGCCATGTTCATAGCAAATCGGAAGTGTTGATGGTCTCCCCTATGGAATAGCCTTAGAAGACTTCCTTGAGTGAATCCATGGTGAGGAAAATTCCTCACATAACCGTTGAACCTTTTCCAAGCTTCACCTAATGTCTATTCAATCCCTTGCTCGAAATTAGCTATGCTATTCCGGAAATTTGTAGTCCTGCGTTGTGAGTAAAATTGACCAAAGAAGCTTTTTTTTCATTGTTCCCACGTGGTTATGGAAGAGCTAACCACGATCTTCTCCCATTACGAAGCTTTATCTCCTAGCGAGAAAGAGAATAAGGATAGCTTCATGTAGTCTCCCGGGATTCCTTGGGTCTTGATTGTGTCACATAGCCTCTCAAAATTGTCAAGGTGTTCGATGTGGTTTTCCACATCCAAACCAAAATTTATTGCATTATGGATCATATTGATGAGGCTAGAGTTGATTTTGTGATGGGACATATCTCCGGGTGGGGGTCTTATTCCCATCCTTGTGTTGCTCGTGATTGGTGTATCAAAGTCACCAATGGCCTCCTCATATGCTCACATTCCTCCAACTCCGTCTTGAAGTTGGTAATTCATCATCCTTGCAACAAAACACAAACAAAAAGAAAAAGAAAATAGTTAAATAACTTGAAAAATAAAGCTTAGTCTCAAACTTAAATGAAATCCTAAAGAAAATCTTAATCTAGCAATCGTGCTCCCCGGCAATGGCGCCAAAAACTTGTTGCGCAGTTGTTTAAAGGAAACAAAAAGGCAACAAAGCTTTAAATTTATAAAAGCTCGTTTCCTAACAATCACACAATCTGCAAGTGCACAGATATATCATTGTAGTACTTTAGGGTGAAAACCACAAGGAGCAAACCTTATCTAGATGGATCTAAGCATTGGGAGTACACACTCAAGCCTAATCTAAGCAAATAAGAAAGGTTGGGTTTTGTTTTGGTTTTCTTAATAAACTATAAACTAAAGAAAGCGAAAAAGTAAGCAACTTAAATAAAGATAACAAACTTAGATAAAGAAAGCAAACATAAACTTAAAAGATGCTAACTTGAAATAAACTATAAACTAAGATGATGGACCAAGGGATGTTATAATCAATCCACCTAGAAAGATGGTGATAAAGGCGTTAGATCAAGCTATCGAGCACAAATCTTTGACCAAAGGCAATACTAGCCTAATCCACTCTCATGGCAGGAGACCATTTCCTTATCAATCGCATTCACTCAACTCTCGTTTGTTGCAAATGATAAATCGATTAGGAATCATTAAGAGAAAACCCATATCGTCACTAATCAATCTAGCAAACAACTTTCATTGGCTAGATTGAAATAGCAAGTATTTGGTTCTCCTAGATATTTCATCGAACACCTCTCGGGCGAGAAATGCATACATAACAAGATCTTAGTTAGCTACTCTAAAACCTAGCATTAAGGACTGCAAATCCTTAGAAAACTTAATTAGCTATCCCTAACACCATATTACAACCTAATCTAAGTAGATATAAACATCCTTGATTCCATCAAAAAGACTACTCACACAACATAAAAATGAAAAAGAAAAGAGATGAAGAGAAAGAGATATATTTCATAGATAAAGATAGATGTTTGATCCAAGATCCAAAATTAAAAGAGAGACTCTATCAAGAGAGAAAGCATAAAAATCCAATCTTGATGAAGGAGAAAACTTATAAAAATGTTGGATAAAAGTTGGATACATAAAAATAGGTTAAAGGGGGTATTTATAGGTGGAAGGAGGGTGTTTTTCGGGTAAATGCAACACAACATCGACCTCCCAGGTCAATGGTGGGTTGCTTGAGGTCGATGTCGTGTTACACTTAGCAATAGGATGGATGTTTGCTGTAAAGGAGACCAGCCATCGACCTTAGGAGACAAGGCATCGACCTCCAGGTCAATGGCTGGTTCCTTTTACCGTTTGTGACTTGTTTCTTCTCCATTTGATGTCCTCTTTTGATCCCATCTTCTCCCATTGCTTCTAGCCTTTAAATCCCTTTGATTCTTGGTCCTTTTAGCCTCTAGAATATGATGGCGTCGAAAACGGTAACATCAAAATCGACGCCCGAAACTTCCGGAGGCCTACAAACACAAACTTCGAAGCGAAACGGAACCGCCGAAGGCGTTGAAGAAACACTTCGCTTCGGAGGAATGTCTGAATGTCGATCAACGCCAAGCCTACGAATGAGTCCTGAAGCCGATCCAGGCGATAACTGGAACCGAGATCGGGGATCCTCCTTGGCGCCAACCGGCGCCAGGACCAAGCACGGCCCTTGGCGCCAACTGGCGCCAGGACCAAGCACGGTCCTTGGCGCCAACTGGCACCACCACCAAGCACGGTCCGTGGCGCCAACTTGCGCCANCGCCAGGACCAAGCACGGTCCTTAGCGCCAACTGGCGCCACGACCAAGCACGGTCCTTAGCGCCAACTGGCGCTAGGACCAAGCATGGTCCTTGGCGCTAGGACCAAGCACGGTCCTTGGCGCCAATTGGCGCCAGG